>BGPR01013356.1:22612-41985 GCA_013235015.1 Araneus ventricosus
TCGGTTGTGAGCGGTATATTAACTGGATTTTAACATATTAAAATTTAATTCATTTCAGATTAATTAATTCATTCAGATTAATTCATTTAAAAGAGAAAGTCATAGAGCATAGGTCATAGGTCAAAGTCACATACAGCTACTTTAGTCACATAGAGCTACTTTAGATACATAGAGCTACTTTAGTTCCATAGAACAACTTTAGTCACAGAAAGTCACAGTTGAGTAATCGATTAATTAACTGTCCTTAATTAATTATCATTAATAGTTGTTGATTTAATTGTGCTGTCTTTTCCATCAATTTAATTGAGTTGAGTCGGTTTTAGTTTCATTTAACAGAGAAAGGTAGACATTAAAGATTGCAAAAAGAATTTTGGAATTTGTACTTATGGTTTAATCACAGTCGAGTTGCAAAGTTGGTGAAAATCACGAAGAATTTTGATGACGTCACAGTGATCGATGCGCGAGCACGCATCGGTTGTGAGCGGTATATTAACTGGATTTTAACATATTAAAATTTAATTCATTTAACAGAGAAAGTCATAGAACATAGGTCATAGGTCAAAGTCACATAGAGCTACTTTAGTCCCATAGAACAACTTAGTCACAGCTGAGTAATCGATTAATTAACTGTCCTTAATTAATTATCATTAACAATTGTTGATTTAATTGTGCTGTCCTTTCCATCTATTTAATTGAGTTGAGTTGGTTTTAGTTTCATTTAACAGAGAAAGGTCATAGAGCATAGGTCATAGGTCAAAGTCACATAGAGATACTTTATTCACAGAAGGTCACAGTTGAGTAAGGTAAGTAAGTCTAAGCCCAGTAAGTAAGTCAAACTCAGGTTCATTACTGTTCATTTCTGGCCTATTTCTTGCTTGTAACCTGAGCCTCTAAAAATGCAACCAAACACGCTGGTTTTATTTCCAATAAAAATAAGAAATCACCCATAGAAAAATTTAATTTAAGTCCATAGTGACACAGTTATGCTAATGGAAATCGCCTTCAAAAGAAAATTTTGAGACATAGTTGTTTTACCAAAACATTACAGAAAAAAATTGCAATTCCATATCATTGCAAAATTAATGCATTGTAGGGGAAACTAGGGATACTTGACCCTACGTGAGTTTCTCAGCTTGTGAGATAATTGGTAATTTTTGTGTGCCATTTTTATTTGACCTTTTGTCATATGTTCTATTAGAGGGGTTTTTCATTCCACGCTGAAAAGCCATCGTAATGGTGTGTAGGTAAATATATTTTGGGGGTACAAGTGTAAATTTTCACTTTTTCATTCCTCAGTGGATAGGAACTTTACTATTGAATATATAATGAATTAAAATATTTATGAGTTTTAAGAATACTTCTAGTTTTAATTTGATGTACTATGTTATGCAGAATCTTAATTCTAAGCGGTTTAATTTTTAGAATATTTAGAAAAGGTCAAGTTAGGGGTACTTGACCCTAAAAAGTTAGGAATACTTGATACTAAAAGTTAGGGATACTTGACCCTAAAAAGTTAGGAATACTTGATCCTAAAAAGTTAAGAATACTTGACCCTAAAAAGTTAGGGATATTTGATCCTAAAAAGTAAGGAATACTTGATCCTAAAAAGTTAGGGATATTTGACCCTATCAAAAGCTATTGCAGCTTCGACGTCGTAGCCGATCGAAGCACGTTTTGTGGCTGGGATCAATTTTCTGGTGCGTGGAGTTTTGTTGGCAAAATGGCAA
The DNA here is from genome assembly GCA_013235015.1 of Araneus ventricosus. Taxonomy (NCBI): domain Eukaryota; kingdom Metazoa; phylum Arthropoda; class Arachnida; order Araneae; family Araneidae; genus Araneus; species Araneus ventricosus. The sequence goes on from BGPR01013356.1 coordinate 24,340, forward strand.
CTCAAATATAGAGAATAATTACTTAAGAAATGGTTGCTAGATTTATTATTTACTAAATAAAATTGCTAGTTAAAATTATTAGTTATTAAAATTACAAGTTAAATTACTAGTTAAAATTATTTACTGAATAAAATTTCTTTTTGATATAATAATTTCAAATAATGGGAATAATTATTTTAATAAGAATTTTAAAAAGAATTGAAATTTAATCAATTTAATTTTTCCTCGCCTGAAAGAAAGTTTTTTATTTATTATTTATAGTTTTATTATTATATTTTTATATTTATTTATTATTTAAATAAAAATCGTTTGATCGAACTATTTGTCATCGTTTGATATTATTTAACGTTTCGCCTTTTCTGTTGAGTCTGTCTTTCTTTCTGGATTTAAATTTTCTCTTAAAATATATATTTATTCTTTTGCTTTTAATTTTCTTTAAATATTTAAAGAACCGAGTATGTGTTAAGCTTCTCTATTTTTAGCTTTGTACAGCATTTTTTAGATCCCTTTTTTCTCATTTTGATGCTATTCTTTTTTTTCTAATTTTCCAAAACTAGCATTTCTTTAACGCGCTAACGTCGCTGCTAGGTTCCCAGTTCCATTGCTGTAATTTTTATCATTTAATTAAATCAATATTTTAATTCTTTATTAAATATTGAACTAATTTAATTTAATAACTAGATTTAATTTAAAGAGTAGACTAATTTAATATATTAACTAGATTTTAATAATAATAACTGCGTTTTATAGATTCTATATTATTTTTTATTAGTTTCATTAATATTTTTCGATAATAAACACCTTTTGTAATTCAGTAGTATTAACCTAATATCTGAATTTCGCGTACATACAAATTATCAAAATAATTTAAATATTCTTTGCATGTAGGGGCAAGTAACCCTACCCATAGGGTCAAGTATCCGTACCCATAGGGTCAAGTATCCCTAGTTTAGGGTCAAGTATTCCTAGTTTAGGGTCAAGTATCCCTAGTTTAGGGTCAAATATCCCTACCCATAGGGTCAAGTATCCCTAGTTTAGGGTCAAGTATTCCTAAGGTTAGGGATACTTGATCCTAGACGATTTCATGTAATATATTTTTTTTTATGATTAAATTATATATCAGTTTAGCATAAGTACATTTATCCTTCTTAAAAACACATTTTTTTCTGATGATAACAATTCAAATGTTAGAGAAATGTAAGAAAAAGTAAATGTAGTGTCAAGTATCTCTAGTTTCCCCTAACTATTTAGTTCCGAAACGGACTGAAGGCTGTTCAATTTTTCATGGCAAAATAGAGGCAGTGACGGCTCGTCAGCTCATAAACAAGCAGTGCAAAAATGTTTTCGCCTGTATTGGGTTTTTGAACAATGTTCAAATCCGGAATAATGCTATCTGCATTTTTTATATTAAATTTTTCGCTCAGCGAAAACTGTCAAAATACGATTTTTTGAAGGTCTGCTTTCAAGGAGGTTCAGCTTTAGTTTGAAACCTCTAATAATAATGATTGATCCCCCCTTGTATAAAGTGTTAACTGAATAATATTTTAGAAAATTATGTTTAAAAATTAATCTTTTTTTTCGAAGAGTGATTTTTAACAATATAAAACGGATATTTTATAAACCAAACACGTTTTTGTCGAGGCAGCATGAAGTGAAACAAAAATCCATAAATCAAGAGTTATACAAACGTAATCATCAGCTGTCAAACATTCTGAAAGCGAAGAAATGCCAAATGGGGAAGCGAATGCGAAAGTCGCTCGCCAAGCGCGGTATGTGATCACTGAAGTTCGAGTGCCTCTAGATTTAAATGGAGAAAAGGTTGCTTTTTTCTGATTTTATTGCTCGGGTTACTCTGTGCGCGAAATTTGATCCTTCGGAGCGCAAAACTCTCTGCAACTCAAGCCTGCATCCCTCTTAATTTTTGATGGATTTTTCGTTTTCCTTTTACGTTTTTTATTACGTTTTTGCCTTTTTTGTTGATTATTGAATTTTCGTAGCTGAAAAGTAATCAAATAAGAATAAAAACGAAATTATAAGCTTTTAAAATATCTTCAGAGAGGACAGAAGCCCTAATGGGCGAGCCGCCACTGACTTTAGGTATTGTTTACAATAGTGAAATCGAAATCCATAAAATGCGGGTTGGTTTCCATTAATCCAATCCTACGTAAAATAATTGTTAGGCACAGGAAGCGAGTTTGCCAATATAACTTGTTAGTCTCATTCTGATTTAAATTCGTAAAAACCATAATCCTTGTAGTAGAGACAGGCAGCTTGAAGAACACTGGTTATGAAGAGCTGCTGGATAATAAGCTAAAAGCGTCCTGGCTTTTTGCAGTGGAATTTCTATGAGATAGAGCGTTTCTTATTATTTCAGGAATGACGAAACGTATAAGTTAAAAGAGACATTTATTTCGACGACCACATTTGAGAACATATTTACAGATTAGCACATTTCCATTTAACAGGTTGATACTTGTCCTACATCTTATACGCACAGTACCAGCAGCAGCTTACATACACTGATGTCTCTCCGAGAAGAGAATGCTTAGAGGACCTACAGACCGTACCAAAATGACATAGTAGAGACAAGCATATATACTCTGCTAATAATCAGTAGATCTACATATCAGCTGCGGGAATCGAATAGACAACGTCATACGATTCCGATTAAATAGCTGATAATATATATGTCAAGTGAAGTGACTAGCTCAAAGAAATGACGCAAAAATCTTAAAGAAAGATTGCTTCGAATCTTAGAGTAAAGGTACGAGAGACAATTTAGAAAAGATGCAAGCTTCGTAGCTTTTCCTAACAATGATTCATCAAAATGCTAGTCCGCCACTTTCTTTAAATTGAAGGCATTGCGATCAGTTTCAATAAGAAATAAACATAAAGTGTAATAGCTATAAAATTGTAATACCTTTAAAAACAAAGAAATAAAACCATAAGCATTCATCCAATAACCGAATTTATGACGAATTTTGAATCGCAAACATTACCCTGAATTGCTCTGCACGGTTTTATCTTCCGAAAAATTTTCGTTGTAAAACAGAGCAATTTATGAAATACTTAACCTCGTGATCAATAGTGGTAACGTATTGTATTTCCCCACATTTTTATGATATTAAATATTTTTTGAATACTAATGTTTCCCCTCCCTTTTGCTCAAAATGGAAAATAAAATTTGAAATAAAGATAAGGAAAGAGATGAAATTGAAGATGTTCATGGTATTGATGGAAAAAATATTCAAATTAAGTTTTTCTTTTTATTGCGCTTAGAAAAACTACGAATAAATCTGGTAATAGAATCCGAATAGCTTCCCTTTTTTCTACTTTCTCTTATACGAAATATGCAAAGAGAAAGTATTGTAATCGCCAAAAAATCGAACTCGAGGTTTTGACGAATCTCCACGTTTTAGATCTCCCCGAGTCCGAAAACCCCATTTTTGGAATTATGTCTGTCTGTCTGTGAACACGATAACTCGAAAACTATTAGAGATACGGGGATGAAATTTGGTATGTGATCTTGACACATCAGTTGTATGTTTCTGTCAAATTTTGGACAAAATCTGTCCGCGGGAAGTCTGTCTGCCTGTCTGTTCACTTTCATGTGAACACTATAACTCAAAAATTTGAATAGCTAGATGGATAAAACTTGGTGCACAGTTTTATCATCATGAATGCAGGTCCGTATAAATGTTGGCGCCCAATCCGTCAAAGGGTTGACTGTCTGTCGGTCTGTATAATCGCATACTTTTGAACTTAATAACTTCTTAACAAAATTAGTAAGATAAATGAAATTTGGTATGTGGCCTTCAAATCTTAATTGTAAATTTGTGTCCAATTTTCTTGTCAATCGGTTGAAAAAAGGCTTTCAATTTGTATATTCAATTTTTCTAATTGAATTCTGCAAGCGCATGAGTACTGGTTTATCTAACGCAGCCCCGGCTTCTAGTTCCGTGATGTTTCATGTATTACGTAATAACACTTGCTTGACGCTTTTTCATCCATTTTGGGTCCTTTCCCTCCCTTTTGGCGCATTCTCGTATTTTATTTTCGTTTGTTTTGTTGTTTCTACGTGTTGTCACTGTCTCTGAGGAAATAATCGGAGTTCTCGTGGCGTTCGGACCTTCCCATAGGTCCGCAATTTTTATGCGGTGGGGGCTTGGGGTTGACATCTTTGTTTGAAAGTATACGAGAATGTTTAGGGGAGAGCACTCCACTGGTTTTAATTTGTGCTTTATGTTCAATTTATTGAATATGAGATATGCAGTTCAAATAACAGTTGAACAAACTGTCAGGGTTTCCGATATCCAAATGAGATACTTGTTCGATATTATTTGAAGAAATTCATCAATTATTCGCTTCATGGGCATAGAGCTTGTCTAATCGTCCTTGCTTTAGGATATCTTGTAAAGTCCACCCTTATAACCGCTGTGGATTGGTCAGGTTTCTTCCGCATGGATATCTAGCCATTCAAGTTCTCATGATAAAAATAATTGTGGCATTGTAAGGTCTTAGCCCAGTGGTACTGGGGTCTGATCAGATATCACAAGACACAGCAATACATTATATTGATTTTAATTACGTTTCTTGGTTACTGAACTTTATACAAGAAAATTTACAGAATTGAAAAATCATTNNNGTAATCTGCCTGACTTCGGATGAGATCGTGAGAGTCAAAAGTCAAATGTTCACAACTGGATGCAATCGCAGTTATTAGTGTGAGTCTACTCGTAAGTAATCGATTAGCAATCGATTGAAGAAAACTGATAAAGTTCAGTCAAAAGTTCACTCAGGACGAGTTCAAAGTCCGATGGCCGGAATAGAAATTTGAGGGATTCTACCCCTCAAATGGTAGAAATAACTGCCAAAGAGTTATGTGAATTACCAAGGTAGGTAACTGGCAGTGAGGTATTGTACTCTCACTATTCTAGAACAATTCTTAAGAATTCTCGGATGCTTTTCCAGCTCTCTAAAGAGCTATCCAGCCAAGTCTTGGCTATCGATTTCACGGAGTCTAGGCGCCCGTACAAGTACAGAATCTCGGCCGAGACCTGACTTCTAAAGTTCGCCGATCTCGAGAATCGAGATCTGAATCCGAATCGAACTCCAAATTCAAATCAGTCTCAATCTCCTCGTCTCTCCTCTAAACTCCAACTTAAAAGGCCCCTATGAGGCGTGGTCAAAAGGTTACATCTTCGTGATTTGTCGGGTGGTGGACTGTGTTCGCCAACCGCAACCCAAAGCTTCCTTTCCCCTATCATCATTCACAGAGGGCTGAAACTTCAACGGTTACTTTGTCGGCAAGTCAAAATGCCGCCGCACCCGGGAGGTCAGGTCCGACGCGTGAGGTTGCGTGTGCCTTCAGGGTTACGCAAGCCAGGATGTGATTTACGACACAAGATTACGTCGTGGTTCCTTCTCTTTGGCGAGTTCGTTGGAGGTCTTCTCCCGTGGAAAATTGCGGGCCCGGAGACCTCACAGCATCTTCTGTTAGTTACAGAAAAGCACTAGGCACATCACTTGCGATAGCAGTCTCACTGGTCTTCAACATATGGAAGGAAGGTTACCTGGTGGACTTTCAGAGGAATCTGGTCCACATTTATGTCTCGCTTAAGCTGACCATTCACTTGAAGGATAGCCATGCCATTTGTCCTAAGCCCGGTTTTTTTTCCACCCGTTTTAATCGAAAAATACAGGCACGCCCTTCGCTTATATACTCTGAACGAAGATAGGGGGAGCGATCTTCTTTCCCTCTCTGCAGCTGCTTGTCAATCGCTCTTCCATTTCCCCCAATCAGCAGATATTAATTTATGCTACCCTCAAAGCGAGGCCTCAATCTACGCAAGGCATTGTTCTTTACGATAGCCTCTTTCAGGGTGCCTCTGAAGCGATACTTTAAACTCCACTTCTTTTGCTCCGATTTCAGTCCAGACAGATTTCCAACCACCACAAGCCGTTTTGCTGATTTCCATAGATTTTTATGGTTTTTTCCTTCTGGGATTCCAAAACATCCAGTTTGTCTGTGAAGTGAATGGCGGGCTTTAGAGTAAACCATCCAGCAATTAGTTCACTAACAGTGGGAAGCTCGTTGTTAAAGCGCACATCGGTTTCCAAGTTCTTGAATAATGTTGATTAGGAGCACAACCAGAACCTAGAAAACATAACCGTCATCCAATTCGTTGGAGTAGCGGTGACCGGCTGATAAGGCCTCTGTTTCATGGCCAGAAGGTTCGAAGCCAGATTCCATTGAAGATCCGCCTATTATGGACTCGCTCAGATTAAATATGACTTCGTGGGGCTAACCTCCTCCCGCTGGTGTGGTGCACACACCCCATCCCGACACCACCTACCCCTGAGCAAAACCAGAAAACCTCCATCAGCCTGCTTGCCCGTAATGAGCAGTTTTTCCTAAATCGTTCTTCTGTCTACTGTTCTTGATTTATGCTGGTTAGGAACATACAGGGGCTAAAAATCGATTTTCCGCTATTCTGTTGCAGCTATCGAAATTCGCTCACTGTTAAAATTGTTTGTTATGATCAGGCGATAATTTGCTTAATTCGCATTGTCTTTCTATCTCTAATCGAAATGGAATTATGGTAAAAATGAAAGTTTCAACCCTCCGCCATGTCCACCCCCTTTGCGCTAGATGGCCCATCTACGAACTCGGTCGAGGCTTTTACTCACCTTAAATTTAAACTTTCCGCATGGGCTCCCCCCCCAGCTGTTTTGATGCACACCACATCCCCCCACACACATTGCTACCTTTGAGCAAAACCAGAATAACCTCTAACAGCATACCTGCCCACAATGAGTAGTTCTTTCCTAAATCCCTCTTCGGTCTACTGTTCTTGAAATATGCTGGTTAGGAACACATAGAGGCTAAAAATAGATTTTCCGCCCCTAACTTCTATTCTGTTGCAGCCCAGATAGCTTGTCTAAAAGGTTTTGTAAACCTTGCCGTCGAGAAGGGTAAAGGGTTGTCACAAAGGTTTCCATGACAAGGGTTGAACCTTTCGGTCGCTGGTCAACAAGAAACAAGGTTTTCTGTAAGATTCTTAGTAAGATTTCCTCAAGCGTTTATTGCAAGCTTGTTTCACGCCTTTTAAAAGGTTGTTAAGAGACCTCCTTCGGCGGAAAAAATAGAACACCCGTTCCCCCTCCGAAGCCGTACTCCTACAGTGAGGTCCAACCCCCGTTTCTATCCCCTTCTTCTGACGTCATCTTAGTCCAGCTTAGAGTAAATTATTAATTTCATTAATCTAATTTTTAATTCAACTTACTTGTACGATTATGTTATAAATGGGGACAAAAGTTCAAATTCCGCAGACCCGGGGATGGAACCTGCGTTCATAGAGTTGGAAGACAAGTGCACTAACCACTATACCGGACGGGGCTACACACAATCAGGCGGTTCATAAAAAGCTTTTCTACGTCAATTTTGCGGGAATGGCTTCCGAAACGATTTGCGCGGAAATGCTTTCGCGGACTTGTCGTTCAAACCTTGTCGGTGTGGTAGTTCATGGAAAGCTTTCCTACGCAAAACTTACGGCAATGGTTTCCGAAACGGTTTGCGCGGAAATGCTTTCGCGGACTTGTCGTCAAACCTTGTCGGTGTGGTAGTTTATGAAAAGCTTTAATACGCAAAACTTACGGCAATGGTTTCCGAAACGGTTTGCGCGAAAATGCTTTCGCGGACAGCCTATGGAAAGTGAAATGGCAACCTTTCCGCAACCTTCTTTGCTATCTGGGAAATATCGAAATTCTCTCGCTGTTAAAGTTGTTCGTTATGATGAGACGATAATTCGCAGTCTTTCTATCTCTAATCGAAAGGGAATTATGGTGAAAATGAAAGAAACAACCTCCACCATGTGCACCCCCTTCAAGCTGGATGGCCCCTCTACGAACTCGATCAAGGATTTCATTTTAATTAATCACTGGTCGGTTCAAATCGAATCAAAGTTATTTGTGTTCACAAGATAACATTTGCAAAGCGTGTCTTAACGATGGGTGGTTTTGGTTCCTAAGGACCATGATCGAAGAAGATATGCAGATATTTTGCCGATGTCACATTATGGGAAAAATTGCAGTAGGTTGCATTTCCATGCGGAATCTACCTAATTAGCAATTACTAATATAATAGCCCATATCTGTCTCTCGGTAGCGCTCTGAAGTCACGAACAATAAATCGCGCCTTGGCACTGCGAGACGTTAAACAGCTTTGTTTCATCGTTAGAGAAACTAAATTTCAGTCATTTTAAATTTAAAAGAGTAATTGTCGTTCTAATTTCAAATTTAATAAATCTAAATTAGTGAAATAAAATTATCGATCGATTGATATAAAATTTATCTCGCTATGATCAATAGTTTCCGAGAAATTTTAAATTATATTAATCATATATTTCAAATTAATTTCCGTTTTTCAATAGAAAGTAGTAAATCACGTCACTGGTATAGTTTGGACGCCACGATGAATCTTATTATTTATTGCAATCGTGATGATATAATTTGATAATATTTTTGGCAACGTTTGACAAGCAGAGAAGTGCTTTGTTTTGATTAGAATTTCGAAAAAGAATTCCTTTGAAATTTTAACGTTTGACTTACGTCCGACAAGCTGTGAATTTCAAGGTTACTGAATTATAATAAAATTGTTAAACAACGAAAAATACTTCAAACGGAATGTTGTTTACCAGTATGTTTTTGAATAAAGAAATATGTAAATATGTTAAATGAAAAAATATTTCCTGTGATAGAACATATATTTATTTTATTTGTTTTTACTCAATATTTAACATTTCTCTCGCATATATATCAACTTAAACACGTCAAATCTGACGTGAAATCTCTCGATTGAAGAGGCAATTTGCGCAAGTCATACCATGACGGGTGATTATCTGGTATTTCCTCATAGTCCAAGCATATTTTGTAAATGGTCATATGAAACGAATCCTGTGTTAAATGATTTTCCTTTGAAATAACAAAGAGATCTTCTGAAGGGGAACTAATGTGATGGGGAGGAAAGGAGCACGACTGTTCATCAAATAGACTTGTCACCCCCCACCCCGACATCACCACCACTCGCGACACATACAAAACTACCCTTGTATAATTATTGTATAGGCAAGAGGTCTTTCTGAGCGTTGTTGCTTCAGCACTTTTAATTGATTTTATCTTTATAATAAGGAATTTTAGGAAAATTCTATTTTAAATCCCCTGCATTTTCTAAACTATGGATGCCAAATAAATGTAAACCATTTTTTGTAGGAAATTTCATGTAATTTAATTTTTTAATTAAATGTTTTTTTCTAGAACCGTTAGTTTTCGAGATATTAAAGGAAAACTGATAAATCCCCCTGTAGCCCCCACGTTCTTCCCACCGGTGGGGTCTTTTAGTGTACCGTTTAGGGCACTCTCCCCAACAACTGTGCAGAATTTACATAAAAAACTAAAACATTTTTTTCTATTTCTGTTTCGTCGATTGGACTGATTACTCGGACATTTTACATCTTACCCTGATACGAGATAAAACTAAACAATTCTAAAACATAACAGTTATATCCACGCTCAAGTTAGTTTGTTTCAGTTTCAACGTGTAACAGAATATACTGCTACTTATATATTGCTTTTCTGTCGTAACATTGTTTCAGTAAAAATGTGAGTTATTCCACCCTAAACATTTTCAAAAACTAGGAAGATGATATTGGATTCTTCCGTCTTTTTCCAGCTCTAAGAACCTCCATCATATCTCTATACCATAGCGATGTTCTAGCACAAAAATATCTCTAGAATATCTAATATGTCTCGAAATTCTATCCTGGTAGTCGGCTTTTCTGTATGGCGACAGGAATCCAAAACTATTTCCATAATAGTTTTCGAGATATCCTCTTTCTCTGCAGAGAGATTTGTAGGAAGGCCGGTCGTTGCTCGGACGACGTCGTTAAGTTGATCCATCATTCTAAAAGGAATTTACTACGTAATAAAATTCGAGATTTTGAATCAAACTAAAGTTTTCGTCGAAAAGCGAAAAGAACGTAGAAAGTGCTCGAAATCTCTTTCACGTAGGGGAGTTTTAGGTAGCTTCTATCTGTCTATTTGTTTTGTTACTACATCAGAAGTGTTACAAGCTGCGTTATGTGTAGCGGACAAATCCTGTCTATAAAATAAAACATTCTAAATATTTTTTTCGTAGAACGTTTTCTGATGTGAAAACGTCTTTCCGCTCGTTACAGTCACAGTCGGTCGAACTTTCTTGTGTGACAAAATACCGTCAGATTTGAATCGCTAATAACTACGAGACTAATAATGCAGAAAGAATGGTTGATCTCACAACGGATAGATCGTATCTGTAAGAGTTCGTCGCATAGTATTTGTTTTGCCTATGGCGTCATCGTACCAGTGGAGGCGCATGCGCGTGATTGTTATGAATTAGCTTTATGTAAGGTTATAAATAAGTGTAGCGTGTAAACAAGTTTAGCTAGAAGGTTGATTCTGGTGTCATTTTAAAGAGCTTGAGAAGTGTTACTAGGACCCAAAGTGAGACAATAAAAATATTTATCAGAATATAAGTAAAAATCGGTATTAAATTGAAAATTTCAAACTGCGCATGTTATTATAACATGAAGAGTTTTCTTTCGAATTGTACGAAACTTACAGAATACTTGACAATGCGTAAAAGAAACATTGTATTAAAATTTGAATTCAAAAATTTTAATAGTACGGGAAATATGACCATTTGTAGCAAATAGTGTTTTACTGCGCATACGCGAAATGTAGTTCTATATACTGTCAGCAGATGGCGACATCAAAAGCTACTCTAAATAAGACATAAGAAAGGCGCGGACTCGAACTGTGAATTTTTTATGATTTTTTAACCATTATGTTGACTTTTTTTTTGTCTTTCTTGTATTTATTTTTTGTGAAATTTTTTTTTGATTGAAATACATTTTGAATATCAGTAGAACATCAAAATGTGATAATTTTGTTTATCGCATTCGGATGATTATTTTTTAAATAGCAAACATAAATTTCTAAAGGGAAAAAGCATCTAATCAAGATGATTTGAAAAGTTTTCGGCAAACTTCAAAGGCTTGTCGAGTATACAAAAACACATCAGTTTCGCATAGTTCATCTTTCTAATAGCATAAAAGTGCTGCATAATTCATTTTTTTCCTAACAGCAAGAGAAATTAAACATGATGTGTTTGACGTTTCCACCGTGAAAATTCTTAGTGATGTTCCTTGGACAGTTCATTTGGTAACCATAAAAAATCACCCAGTGCATTGAATAATCAGACCGCCTTAACAGACAGAAATATGGGAATTATGAACCACGCAAAATAGACCCGTCATAAGTTTCTTTTGCGTCGAACTCTCTATAACTCTCTCTAATCTCGTGATGGATTCCTTAACCCTTTGAGGACGACCGCACGGAAAACGTGCGGTTCAATTCGGACACGTTTCGCATCACGCGTGGTTTATTCAAATGATATTGGTCTGTATATGGGCAGTTAAAACATAATAACTTGTTAGTTGCCCAGCGATCCACACTCACCGTATGGAAAAGATAAAATTTTAAACCTGTTGGTGTGGTGCGGAAGTTTGGAGAGTGGGGGTACCAGCTCAGGTGTCGTCCTCGTCATCTGGCCCCGGATCGAAAGTACGAGATCCGTCCCAAAGCAGCCCTCGTGTTCCTTCAAAGCGGGACATAAACTAAACTAAACTAAACTGAAAACTACACTAATCCCATGAGCGACTACTCTAAGAACGCGCTTTCCTTTATCGGGCGGAGCCGAACAAAAATGAAGGAAGAAATTTTACTGCAATGACAACCATTGCTGATCTTTATTTTAATACCACTAGTGCTGTCGTTTTTTGCCAGTACTTTTTTTGAAATGTTTTAGAAAATTTGCTCAGTTATAAATAAATAGTTATGTTTATAATATTGAATTGTTACGTTTATGTTACGTTTATATTATCGAATTGTTACGTTTATATTATCGAATTGCTACGTTTATATTATCGAATTTATTATATAAGTTTATGTTTATAATATTGTTATAAGGTATATGGAAATTTTTTCTAGATACTAAACGAAATAAATTGTTGATGGTACGCACCGCCTGATGAAACATTCAAGTGCAAGCCACCGGTGGTTCTAACCATCTGATGGAACATCTAATTGCAAGCCAACGGTGGTACTCGCCACCTGATGGGACATCTAATTGCAAGCCAACGGTGGTACTCGCCGCCTGATGGGACATTTGCGTGCGAGAAGCCAGTGATATGCACCACCTGATTGGACATTTAAATAAGGGGCAACGGTGGTGCTCGCCACCTGATGGGACATCTAGGTGCGAGCCGCCGGTGGTGCGAACCCCCTGACGGGACATCTAAGTGAGAGACACCGGTGGTACGCTCTACGTGATGGGACATCTAAGTGCGAGCCGCCTGTGGTTCTAACCATCTGATGGAACATCTAAGTGCGAGACAACGGAGGTACGCACCACTTGATGGGTCATCAAATTGCGAGCCAACGGTGGTGCTTGCCACCTGATGGGGCATCTAATTGCGAGCCAACGGTGGTACTCGCCGCCTGATGGGACATCTAAGTGCGAGACATTAGTGGTACGAACCCCCCGATGGGACATCTACGTGCGAGAAGCCAGTGATATGCACCACCTGATTGGACATTTAAATAAGAGCAACGGTGGTACTCGCCACCTGATGGGACATCTAGGTGCGAGACAACGGAGGTACGTGCCGTCGTGAGTGTGTTAGAAAGTGACATGAATGCACTACTGTTTTATTCCCATGGCGCCCCCGAAGTCTGATTCCCGGGCATCTATACGCCCCTTGCTTCCTCGTCCTACGCTACTGCAGGGAATATTATTTTTTAAACCCCAGTCGTCATTTGCTTAGGAAGCGTAAATGGCCCACAGATTATGATATTATTTTTACGTCTCATAATCATATTTTGTTTTAAAAAATGGCATAAATACAATAATGGTTTGACTCCATGGTGCCCCTAAACTGGTTCACGGGGCATCTGTAACTCCCTTTCTAGCTCTGTAACTACGACACTGAGATACTTAAGCGTGTCCAAATAATTTTTGTTCTTTAAATTAATTTGTAATTTTCAAGCTTGAAACACTGAAAATTCCGTTGCTCTATGGAGGCACGATATTGTATGAGAATGGGTTTATAAATGCTTAATTGATTATTCTGTTACTCTATGGAGGCACACCATTGGATGAGAAGTGGTTAACAAATGCTTAATTGATTATTCTGTTACTCTATGGAGGCCCGCCATTGTATGAGAAGTGGTTAACAAATGCTTAATTGATTATTCTGTTACTCTATGGAGGCACGCCATTGTATGAGAAGTGGTTAACAAATGCTTAATTGATTATTTTGTTACTCTATGGAAGCACACCATTGTATGAGAAGTGGTTAACAAATGCGTAATTGATTATTTTGTTACTCTATGGAGGCACGCCATTGTATGAGATGGGGTTAATAAATAATTAATTGATTATTCCAGTATCATTTTAAAATCATTGATTAACCATTTAAAGGGCCATTTTTTTCTAGATGTTGTATAATAAAATAAATTTAAGATTGAGATTAATTTAAGAAAAGAAACTCATTTAGCTTATTTTATGACATTAATTTTTCGTTAATTAACTTAATTAATTAATAATTAATTACCGAGTAAACACTTCGTTATGATTTGAGATAAGAAATTTAAACATCTAAATTTTTGTTTCATCGAAAAATTTGGCGAGAACTTACGTCAACCTTAAAAACTGATGAATGTGATGGGAACATCAGATTACGGACAGGCCACGGCCTCAGAAGTGGTTCTGAAAATAAGAACTTGGAAACTATTTCTGAATATGAAAACAGATGCTTTTAAGTACCGTGCTATGTATTGCTTTGACAATACTGTCCATAATCTGATGTTTCAGACTTTGGCAGTACTGTCCATAATCTGATGTCACAGACTTTGACAGTATTGACCATAATCTGATGTTGCAGACTTTTTAAAGTTCTGTTCATAATCTGATGTCACAGGTTTTGACATTACTGCCCATAATCTGATGTCGCAGACTTTGAAATTACTGTTCATAATATGATGTTACCGTCCTTGGCAATACTGTCCATAATCTGATATCAAAGACCTTGACAGTACTGTCCATAATCTGATGTTACAGACTTTGACAGTACTGTCCATAATCTGATGTTACAGACTTTTTAAAGTTCTGTCCATAATCTGATGTTACAGACTTTGACAGTACTGTCCATAATCTGATGTTACAGACTTTTTAAAGTTCTGTTCATAATCTGATGTCACAGATTTTGACATTACTGTTCATAATCTGATGTTGCAGACTTTGACAGTACTGCCCATAATCTGATGTTGCAGACTTTTTAAAGTTCTGTTCATAATCTGATGTCACAGATTTTGACATTACTGTTCATAATCTGATGTCGTAGACTTTGACAGTATTGTCCATAATCTGATGTTGCAGATTTTGACAGTACTGCCCATAATCTGGTGTTACAGATCCATGGTAACTCAATAACAGTTGGGTTCTGTCCATGCATTGTGAAGGCTACTTAAGTTGAGGTCGTCATCGTAAACTACTTCGATTCCCCTTCTCCCCCCAAAAAATTCCAAAACGATCTTTAAAAGTTCAAACCCAAACGATAAATGGGCATTTATTTGCTTATCAATTATGTTTCCGTTCTTCAGAAATAAAAACTGGGCAGTGACTGGTGATGAAAGAACATTTCAGATTAAAAGACAGGTGGTGCACAGCTGAGGCGGGACCGGGAGACAGGTTGATTTTAAAATAAATCCCCATTGTTCTACTGAAGAATAAAAAACTGGGAACTGGGTTTGAAAAAGAACGGGGCAAATAAAGAGCTGTCAATGTGGGGCTTTTATCCACATTTCAAGTGTCGAATCCTTCTGGTGGATAACTGACAATTTCCGACAATCATCCTTCCTGGAAATTTCAAAAAACTCCGGCGAAACTTATTTGTGTCGTTTTGTAATTTTTTATATTTCATTTTCTATTGTTTAAAGCGAGAGTGATTGTTTGTTAGACAGGAGGTACCTGAAAGTACTGTTTGTTTCAGATTTCGAGAGGTTGAAAGGTTTATTACGGTAGTTTTAGTGGAGACAAATCATTAAGAGGTAAATGGCCTTAGGGAAATACTGTTGCTCTGATTTCAAACTAAAATTGTGATAATGCTGAAAGATAAAGAACATACGGTTATTAGTTTTATCTACCCTCTTTAAGTTCTGAAAGCAATTATCGTTTTTTATTTTAGATTTTAACTCTCAAATTTAAAATTTTGTAGAACTTCTTTTTTCGGTGGTAAGACTGGCAGTGAAAGGTAATTCGATCACTTTCGTATTTTTCTGAATAAATCCAATTCTACCGAATGTTATTCCGGTGAAGACTCTTTGTAAAGTTTTGCAACTTTTTATATTTCATTTTCTGTCGTTTAAAGAGAGAGTAATTGTTTGTTAAGACAGGAAGTACCTGAAAGTTATACTTCTTTTAAATTTTCAGAGGTTGAAAGGTTTATTAAGGTAGTTTTAGTGGAGACAAGTCAGTAAGAGATATTTTCAAACGTAAAATGGGCGCTATTAGGTATATTAACATGACAATGCTGCCATCTATCTGTAAATTGCGACATATGGAAGGTAGCTTTAATTGGACCTAAAGGTGGCTTTAATTGGACCTAAAGGTAGCTTTAATTGGACCTAAAGGTGGCTTTAATTGGACCTAAAGCTACCAAATTTGGCACGTAGTAACTTTCTGAATAATAAATACTAGTGAAGAAAGGGTTTTTCAAAATTTCAATTAGATTTTTGACCCCTTCTTTGTCGTTGTCGTGTGTCGCACTTTCAGCTTTTTCGTGCCGTACGGTCGGCGTTTCATGACATGCGACGAAGAGAAAAATTTCATCGTTGAAAGCGAATTCGTCGCTACTTACGTGTCTCGTTATATTCCGCGATTATTCTTTTGTATTTCTGAATATCGCTAAGAGATGGCGCAAATAGTCCTACTTTCTTCATGTTTCCGCGGTGAGATTTCCCGCCTTGAATGGAAAACATAGCCATTTTGTATTTTCTGCAATAAAAAACTGCTTTCTTTGGGTCGGAAATCCAAAAAAGAAAATCCTACCAAGAAGGGGTTAATTAAATATTAATCGAAATATTAAAGTTTTTCCTCAATGATTGTGGAACATATGATTGAACAAAAATCATTTATACAATATTTTGACCGAACAATTTCCGACAATCCCCTTTCTGGAAATTCCAAAAACTCCAGCGAACCGTCCTCTCTCCCCCCCCCTTCTTTGTGTCGTTCTGTAACTTATTATATTTCATTTTTTTGTTCAAAAAGGGGGAGAGATTATTTGTGAGACAAAAAGTACCTGAACGTACTGTATATGTTTCAAATTTCGAGATGTTGAAAGGTTTATTACGCTAGTTGTATTGGAGACTAGTCATTAAGATGTCAAGAAGCTGGGCGTGATACAGTCACTCTGGTGTCGTACTAAAATTGTGATGCTTGTGGTGATGCTGAAAAATGTAAAAAAAAAACATGTGGTTATTACTGTTATCTGTACTCTTTAAGTTTTTAAAAAATAATTTTTTCACTTTTAATTTTCACTTTCAAATTTTAAATTTTGCAGAACAATTTTTTAAAAGTTAATTCGGCCAGTTTTCTATTTTTCTCAATGAATCCATCTCTACTGAGTTTCATTTCAACTAAGCTAGAGAGAAAAAAGTAATGATGAAAAGATAAAAATTTACTGCAACTTGCTATCATGTCAAGTAGAAGTTTGAGTTACGCTCCAGTTCATGGTTGGCTTGCCTGGAGGACTTTTATGGTGAACTGGCTCACATTTATGTGTTTCGCTTGGAGAAAAACCAGGAAAACCTTTAGCATATACACTATATGCCCAAAAGTATCCGGACACTTGCAGATTTTCACATTTTTTAGAATTTCTCCGGAATGGTTTAACCGACTACCATTAAACTTCGGACATGTAAATAATAGACAATAACTCACATTTTACATTGAAGATTCGGTCCTGAGGACAATTAGGGGACCGTCTACAAACTGATTAAGACAAAAAGGTGTTTGGCCCACCCCGCTTCACAGAATACTGATAATAAGATGAAACTTTCAGAAATGGTAATGTTTAATGTGCATAATATTTACAGGAATTTTCGTAAACTCAGCTCAAATATTTGGGAAGATATAAAGGTTTTCTTAAAAAATCTCAAATTTTTCCACCTGTTTTTTGCTTATAACATGCAGAGTTTTCTGTTATATTATACGAAACTTACAGAAAAGATGACAATGTGTTAGAAAAGCATTTGAGTAAAACTTTGGAAAAAATGGTTGAATATTACAGGAATTATGAGCAGTTTTAGTAAATCATGTTTTACTGCGCATGCGCGAAACATAGCGTAATTTTTCTTTCACAACTTTAAAGCCAGACATATAGGGCAACTTATATAAAAATATTCAGTTCAATATCATTAGTATTGAGAAAGATATCGGCATTACAACGAGCAGAATTTTAGCTCCTGTCGAAGAGAAGCTAAAAG
>BGPR01013357.1:0-24060 GCA_013235015.1 Araneus ventricosus
ACTCTTTTGAAAGATTTCGAATTTTAGATTTCATTTTCATCTGTGGTTATTTTAATTTATTTATATATGATAATTTTGGTATCACAAGAACAAAATTATAAATGAATTATCCAATTTTATGAATCTTTTGATTTAGGGTCATTTGACAATACTTTTAATGTAATAATACGTTTCTTGGTTTGATTTTAGATGTTATTGATTTCATTCATATTTCTGTTTGGCACATTAATAGTCCTTTGCTTCCCGAGGACAAACAACATCCTGCTCTGTCAGTTTCCGTATGTTTTGTTGTTGTCCACCTGAATAAGAGGAAAGTGAATAATTTTAGATATGATTTTAAAAGGGCTACTTTTTTTTTAACTATTTGGTATTTGTTCGGTGGGATCGAATGGAATGTTTTGTCTGACAGCGACGATGCAGTTTTTAGCTTTTTCATAACAGTTTATATTATATTTTCAGACAAACCCTTCCTTTGAGACAAATTGCTACTAAAAGATTTCCCTTCTGGTACTGAATTGAAACTCGGAGATTGTTATAAAGGAAAGTCCGTAGGTTAGGTTTAAAATGTGAAAATCCTGATTCTGTTGACGTATTATAACTTTACGCTCTGCTGTTAAGTATAATATCCAAAAGGATAATAACAAATATCTGCTTCTCAAGGGAAATAATCTAATTTCGGATACTAAAAAAATTGGATATTATTTTTAAAATAAAAACATCAATTCACCTAAAAGTTTATACTATAATAACTGCGTCATGAAAATGATGGCGATAAAGTGAATGCTTTTGCTGACTTTTAAAAAACCTGTTTCCGATCCTTACACAGACTATGATAAAAATGAGGAGTTCAAGATCAATTGCGTTGGTGATCTTGTTAAATTCGACAGCGTTATTTATGATGATGTGCGATCAGGTAATTAAAATCTCTATCTGTTGGTGTGGATAACATTCCTTCTTTTATTATTAAGGGATGCGCAGAGTTTTTCATTTATGCTCTTCTTGTTTTGTTCAATCTGTCGTTGAGAACAAATGTATTTCTTCATGTCTGGAAGCAAACAAGGATTATTCCTGTTTTTGAAAAAGCGATAGACTGGATTGTAAAAATTATCGACCCATTGGTATTTTAAGTCCTATGTCTAAGATTTTAGAAAGTGTAATCTATAAAAGGCTTTTCCACCAAGATTAAAACCTAATTTCTTCATCTCGATACGGGTTCATTCCCAAATGGTCATCATCATTTAATTTAATCTGCTTGAGAAATAGTATTATTTCTTTATTTTAAATTGACTCAAAACTTGATGCTATTGACAAAGTTTTTCTAACGCCTTTGACTCTATCGATGTCCGCATTCTTTTAAATAAGTTACATGGTATTGGTTTTCCTGTAAACCTGACTGATTGGCTTCATTCTTTTTTCATGTAACCGGACAATCTATCTTTTTTAAATTATGCTGTTTCACCTGAGTTTTTTAGCAATTCCGGTATCCCACAGGGTTCTAATCTTGTACTTATGCTTTTTATTTTATTCATTAATGACCTTACTTGTGTTTTTTATTACTCAGAGTATCTTTTATTTGCTTACGAATTGAAATTATTTAGTTCGATACGTCTGCCGCCAAATCTGAATTTTTAACGCAACGATATTTCATATTTGAGTTGAAATAAACTATTTAAATCGTTCTGTTTTCCTCTATAATTGAGTTTGAAAGCGGGTAGGTTCTTTTATCAGTAAGACTGAGGGAGAGTCGTGGTATGAAACAAATAGATGATTGTTTACATAATGGGATAATGATTAAAATCATTGCAATATATCTACAAATTGTCTAGAAACATTGCATAATTTCTAACTTCGTCATGATGCCGGAAAAAACTTTTAAGGGTCGATCAATATTCATTTCATCCTGATATAATTAGATTTCGAAGTGAGAGAACGCTGTAACCGAAAATTGCGTTTTCTTTTAAACAAAATTAAAGATTTTCTTTAAGATTTCCCTAAACAGAAAGAAAATCTAATAAAATGATTATTTTCATTCACATCATAGTCATAAATTGATTTAAGATATCACAATATAACTAATAACGATAAAACTACTCTCATTTGTAATGTTCTGCATAAAAATTCAAGGAACAAGAAATAGGGTTTTGCAAGAATGTCTATTACGATAAAAGTATATGTGTAGTCACTTTTATTAATCTCGATTTTTTAAATGTTGTAAATTTTAAAATAAAAAAATAATTTTTAATCTGTTTATATTGTATAACATTACTAGCATAAAAATATACTACAACGATCATGAAATCTTATTAAAATTTACGCCTATGCCACTATGTTTTACGGCTAAAGGAAGTAGTTTTTCGCATTTTGAAACAGAATTTAATTGTACATTTTTGCGGTCCCTTGACAGAAGTATCAGAGGGATTTTTAAGCATTTATATATGCACGCTTATCATTTAAGACGTTGTCCAAAATTGAGAAAAATTAAAAAGAAAAACGAACGAAAAATATGCTTTAATATTAAAGAAAGAACAAAGAATGTGTTTCTAAGTCATAAATTAGCAAATCAGTTATGAGCGGCACAGTGACAATATTTCTTTCGACCGGTTGTGCTATGGGCTACTTTATTGAACTTCAAAACATGAATAGAGGAAATGACGTTTTAAAAAGCTGATGACAAAATTAAGAATTTGAAAATAAAACAAAACAACTATATATTTTAATGAAAAAAATAATGGTGATAAATTTATTTGAAGGTTAGCCTAATCCATTACAAACATGAACATGGGCTATATACAGAAAGAATATTTACATAAAATTCCTTCTCGTGTCATCCTGCTTTTACCGCATGATATTAAAATCCGATCAGCAACTCCGAAAGGTTTTGATGTTATTGATTTTAAGGGCCACATTTACGTAAACTTTAGAAATCAAATCTACAACAGATGTCTTCTTTGTTTTTCGAAGACCTTTGAGGAGTATTGTCATTTGAGAACTATTCTTATTTCTAAAACCATTTTTTAAAATACTTATGATTTTTTTTCGAATAAAAGTTTCGAGAACAAAAAATCGTTGTTCCAGAGGGAAATTTATATTACGGTTTCGTGTTTTACTTCTCACTGACAAGCATATAGATTATTTTTTGTGACATTTGAAGGCATATGAATTACGAAATATACGGGAGAGAAACCGGATTCGGACTAGCGTCTAAATTGGACCGGTATCATAACTTCAATTCTATGAAATATTTGTGTCATAAAATAGACAAATTACGTTGTAACGATGTAATGAGCTGTATGAAATCATTTTCTTATAAAAAGCGCTATGTACTTACAGTTAGAGAACAAGTCGCTTAAATTTAGACATCAGCAACCGATTGTTTTAACAAAAAACATAGAGTTGTTACGCTGTTCTAAATAATGTAGGAAAATATTTTATTATATCCTCAGATACATTATATCCTAGATTAGACCACAAACAGTTGCCTAAATTGGACCATTTAAATCAATCGGGTTATTACCGTAAGCTACAGGAATAGCTGACAAAACAGTTGATCACGGCTAGTAGTCTCATAAGTTAGAATTGTAATATATCAAAGCAAAAAACAAACAATAAAAGGGCTCTAAAATCATCAAACAAAGTTGGATCCAGAGTATAAATGCTTAAAGATACGTTTCATTTATATCATTTGTGAGAGGAAAAATGCGAGGAGGAAGTAGTACAGTTCAAAGAATGCCATACTTAGGTTCATGTAGTGTGTGCTGATGAGAATTTAAGAATAAAAATATTTTTATTTAATTCTGCGTAAAAATATTGAGGTCCAATTTACGCAACCTATTTCTTTGATTGGACCGTTGGCACATTCTTTAATCTACTTTTTTCCTAATTTAAAGAGTATTTTATTTCATAAAAAAGTTAACTTCACTGTTCTGAAGATAAATAAACTGCAAAAAAATTCTTCTACTTCTTTTCTATTAAAATTCCTTCTCCATCACTGCGCAATAGAAGAAAGTCAAAGCTGTCGAAATTCCGCGACTCTCCACTATACATTGAGCATTCCTTGCGACAAGATTTGTGTCGCTTGATCGCGCAGCTTCGTAGCTCAGGGTTCGTTTAATGAGGATAAAACTATATTTTTAAGTTTTACCTTGACTTTTCAAAGATACTGTTTAATTGAAAATGAAAAACAAGCGGAGACTTCGTTTAGGTTCAACGTGAGATTATTCGGGGACGGACATCATTTAGAATCATGATTCAAGACGAAGACGACGCCCTGTTTTCATCCCTCCTCCAAACTTCCGCGCTAACCCACTGATTAAACGGGCATTAGACCCGAACCTATGACTGGTATGTGATGCAATCGGGTATTGAACCTCAAAACTTCTGGTTCTGAAGACATGACTGCCATTGCGATCCTTTATACACATGGGAAGGAAAGCATTTTGAAAATGAAAAGGATCTCAGGCTGGGTTTTCGGCATTTCCTCTTCTTTTAAAAGTTAACAACATATAATATAACATTTGTTCTCAAAAAAAGCACACACATAAGCAGTTTTTAACACTTTTAATACATATTCTTCAGACCTCTTGTCTTGCATAAGCCTAGTGACAGTATTCACTTGGAGTAAAATAGAATTGCATTTATCTAATATTTATTCAAGATTTATATGACAACCTAGATTAAGTTTAGCATTTTATTTCAAGGATTTTCTGAATTTCCATATTTTTGCTATAAACTGGATATGAATTTCTCACTCAGAAACACAAACACATTTTGAAACATTATATACATTTATGCCGAAAAAATAACGATTTTTTACCCTTTTTAGACTATGTACCTATTCATTTAGTCTGGACTTCCTAACTGATTAAAAAGGTATATCGGAGATGAAATTGTATTATGCATTATTTACAATTAATTACAAATAAACAGCTGAAACACACAAGAAAAGCTTAAGTTTACCGAAAATAGCACTTGGAACAATTTATAATGACTTCTCAATGCTATGTACAATATTCTGTAAAAATATACATATTTCATGTAGAGAAATATATAACCGGTACTATCACGTGCTTGAAATTTCAATTTCGAACCCGATTTCCTCGAAACATGTACTGAAGTAGTTTGTAATTTGCAGTAACTGCAGAATTATTTCTGCCCAATTTCCTGCACAAAAAAAAATCAACGCCCTTTATATAATTTCATTCCCAAATTATTCCGTTTTTCTTTGTTTATTTAAAAAAAAGCAACATCTGTGTATTACTAGTTACTTTAGCTAAATCATGTTCAAAAACACCTCCAAGCACTAATTCGTACATGTCATGCCGAAATGAAAATTATTTCGTCTCTCGGTCTTCGCACTGCTCCAGAAATGTAATCACATCTTTTATAAGATCAATGTTGGAACTAGTTGTACAGAAAAGAGCAATTGAGCCTTTTCTTCCAATTCTCAATCGTTTAGAACATTCCCGGTAACAAAAGCTTGCTCCTCCCTGAAGAATTTTCTAATTTCGCCACCCCGAGGAATTTTTCTAGATCTTTATATGAAACAATGATAGGTAGCCTTTCACTTTTCAAATCTAGTAAATTTAAAGCAGGTAGCAATTAACCATTCGAATTAAAGGACTGGAAACTAGATTCATTTCTTTAAATAATTCTTTAATTTTATTAGCCTTCGTATTTCATTTCTATGAATAATAAAGCATCGATCGAGTAAAGACAAATTTTGGAGTTAAAAACAGTCCTACCACGTACGTTTTTCATCCCTAATCCTCTGTGTGCAACTATATTTTCTTCAAGAGACGTCTGGATAATGTTTAAAGAAAGCCCAAGTTGATCAGAAATATCCTCGATACTTGATGCTTCTTCCGATGAATCCATGCAATTATTTACACTCAGCTCATCTGTTTACATGTTCCATGACTGGCAATAATGTCTTTTCACTCTTTCATAGATTCATGTCAATTTTCATAAGACATCCCCTCCGTTCTGGCTCTCTTTGCCTTTTTCTATATAATTTCCAAAGCATTAGCGTGAGCAATGTGAAATAAAATATTTAAATCTAATATAAACTTACGTTCATGTTCCATTTTGCTTCTCTGACCTTCGCCATGCACTTTTCTGAAGATTGTGCCAATAACAATGTATCTTCGTAATTTTTTCTACACAGTGAGGTGTCGCTCTTGTAGGAATCCTTGCCAACTCCCAGAAATGAAGCATTCGCGCACTACTAAGTTGGCACTTTCACTTAGGGACAGTTTAACCTTATGCAAATTATAAATCAGACCGACAGTACTTGCCGAATGGATGGAAGTTTACATCCGGTAATTTGTTGAGACTAATTACGAATAAAATAAAAGTCTAGTTTACTTCTTAAATCAGAAGCCGTAAAGGAAAGCCGTAAAAATTCCCGGCAAAGGATAGAGATCGACATGAACGAAAAAGTCACCGCCTACATCCCAAGTCTTCCCTCTTCGTTTGTCGCCATTTCAGTTTGTCACAATCTTTGTTACTTTAAAATTTTTTAAATGATGACTAAATTTAAATCAATAAAAAATATCTGGTTTTAAATTTTGGGCAGAGGAAAGGGGGCGATGATACTTGTATTACAAACATGGTATTACCCAAGAGTACGTACCGGGTTTTAATCTGGCCCTGATGATTACTTATTCAGGAGCGGCGTTGCATTCTGTTACAGCATGCTATGTTTCGCGTGGAAACTGAATTGTGATTGTGTGGCATTTTATGCTAATGTTTCTCCACATTATTATTCTTCTGCCCAGATTTGTTTAAATGTGGAGTTTAGTTATTAATATAAGAGAATATATGTCGAATTTGGGCTTGCACCTAGATTGAACCAGTATCATATCTACAATTTTGAAAAATATTTGGAAACTATGTAATTGTGATGTATAAACAATTTTTAAGAGACTACTACGGGTTTACAGTTTGAGAACAAGAGTTTAGATTGAAAGTCATCAATAAAATATTTTTTAAAAAGAATTTTCCTCCATACGCCGTTTCAAAGTAAGCAAGAAAAAATGTTGCTAAATCCTCAGATAGGAATTTTGTTTGATTACAATTTACTGTAATGATATCTTTAATATAGTTTAACAGAAATGTTGGGAGTTTATTCTTGACCAAAAGTTTCCAAGATTAATCAAAGAGTTGTCTAAAATTGGATGGTTTAATTCAATTGTACTATTATCTCAAACTAGACGAGGATCCAAAAAGTAGTTGTAATCACCAATAGCCCTCATAAATTGGAAGTGAATATGTCAAAGCAAATGCAAAAGTAACAATAAAAGGACATGAATGTTATCAAATTCTTATACAAAAAGGAAGAACTAAGCTTACGTAACTTCGTACCACATGCCATGAAACAAAGGATGAAAAAGAAATCGTAGTGCATAAAATTTCATTCTTGTGTGTATACTTTCTTAGCTGGAGGGAATTCGAGAATCAAATTATTTCTGCTTTATTTGTACTTAAAGAAATGGGTTGTGAAATCTGGGAAAACAGTGGTCCAATTCGGGCAGCTAGTATCCTTAATGGGACTGATGAAATAGTTTAGCTATTTTTTCTCCTACAAGATATGTCGAGAACACGAAATGTCAAATAAAAGGGGTCGTCTCCACATTTACTTAAAGTTCTGCTTGCCTTTAAATGTCGGTAGTAGTATTATAAATTATTTCGTACTTTAAATGTTATTTTCAAAGTAATGATAGTTGTAGGTAGATATCGTACATCGAAATCAAGGAACGTCAAAATGATGCACCGCTTAGAATTGCGACCGAGAGTCACCTCTCGCGTGCAAAGTGTTAAATTAGACCATTTTTAATTTCCAGCTGTTAATTGCTTAGACAATAAACACTTACTGGATTTTAGACTCGAGATTACCACTTATTTTTAATAACTTAGAGATTACTAGTTTTTGATCAACAATAATTAAGAATTTTAGACAATTTTGCAGACTTATTTTTGCAACGTCCCTTTCTCATTTATTAAGATTAGCATCGCGTTATGTGGAAACAGTAATCAGAATACTTAGTTACAGAAAGATTGAATGCCTAAAGTAATCTTTGCTCTAGAAACAAAAAATCCTTTGTCAAACTGCAATGCAAAGCTCAACAATTTCTATTTACTTAGAGAAGAATAAGAAAGACTCCCTCTCCTATTTGCTCCTCTAATTTACAAGGATGACAGAATGAAAGATGTTACTGACAAGAGCTTTCCAAAAGAAATGTCGCATGCATAGGTTAAGAAGCAGTCGAAGTTGGGGGATTGAACCCACGTTCTACGTAATTTCAGCTAATGAAAAACTATCAATGTAAAAGTTTAGGACGAGACGATAATTAGTCTTAGATAAATTATCTTTCTATCCTCATTCGCAAGGGAGTTCTGGGGAAATAAAGAATCACAAAAGACAGTTATGGCGAAACAAATATTACTCTAGCTATCCCTTTCACGAGACAACGGTGGCAAACCGTTAAATATTTACATTTTATACATAGTCATTGTTTTTGACATCGATTTTGATATAACATTCTAAAATTTAATTAGGCAGCTGCAGTCACTGAAGGCATATGCCATTTTCTGATAGCATACAACAGTCGGACATCACATACAATCTGAAGGCAGAAGTAGCTAACCAAATTTGGTATGCACCAGTTTGATATAGCAGTGACGATATCATGCGATAATATAGAAATAATGCCGATTTTACGGTATTTGAGGATTTGGAAGTGAAGAACCATCGACATTTTGTAAACCAACTGCTAAGGCATAACTATTTTTAAGTAAAATTAATGCTTTTAATACCCTAATCCATTAGAAATTATGAAGGTGTAGCAGAAAAGAAACCTGACAATACAAAACTCCTTATATTCATTAAAATAAATTTCACCGTGGCCTATTCTAAGAGGGAGAAACAATACGGCGGATCTTTGAAATGGAGAACAGAGCACCAAATCAACTCGCATCTGCAAAAATTTCTCACGGACCGGTGCCAGTGGAGCAAGGGGAATGTTGATGTTGTGGCCCAGGGACCAGTCTTAGGGGTGCCATGGAGACATTAAAGAGACTGTCATTTTGAGCCAAGTATGATGAAGAGGGGCCGAAAGATATGTCCCGCCACCACTTTCTCCCCTACGCCACTGTCTGGAAATGGTCCCGAGAAAGACTCTTCGAGAGAGAAGCGATGTTTCTATAGTAAGTCTCGTCTGCATATTGGATGCAGAACGCCAGACATGTCCCCGATAGAGGGTTAGTATGTTTCGCCTGCAATGAAGAACTGGTATTATCTGCAATTAACTACTTAGTGTAATGTGAAGTACATTGAAACAAATGTATGAAAAAACGACATCATTTTCTGAAAAATGTGAACGCCTACTGGCATAAAAGACAACATATTGAAACAAGTGTTTATTTCAGGAAATGACTGCAAAATACAGTTTTAAATAACAAATTTCTTAAAATTGAACAAGTAAACATAAATAAAACTTGGCGATTATATTTTATTCCTTCTTACTTATTCAATTCCAGGTATAAACTTCACAACAAACAATTTCAATAGCATATGGCATTTGATATACAACATTTTACTCTGTAGCCATGAAAGCAACTATAAAATCATACAGCTCAATAACCGATGCACAGAACTAGAGCACGTTATTTTTTTACAATTGAATATTTAGAGATATAGGGGACTATTTACTCGAATGGAAAGGAACAATTCATCGTTTTGTTGAGAGAAACATTCAGTTAATGCATCCTTAATGATACCCATTCCATACAGGATTTAAAAAGTCCCAGTAGCACTGAAGCCAATTTCGTTTTAAATATAAATATTAAAATTTAAGTTATTCGGTTCATTTTGATCATGTCCTTCAATAGAATGCATGCCGATATGCTTTGCGGAAAACTAGAACTGAAAGCAACTTGATCGAACTTCATAAATTCATATTAAACAAGATAACTTGCAAAGGATTTTTATTTTACAACAAAAACTATTGTAGAACACAATTCTCAAAGTATGCAGCAAGTTAAGCGCCTTCAAATTAACATCTTGCAAATGAAGACATTTTGAAGGTAAAACAAGGTAAAATTTCAATGCAGATGAAAGGGAAACGATTAAGATTTTACAGCTTCATTTTCTAAAATAAATTTACAATCTAATCGAGCATAAATGCTTATCTATGCAAAGAAACACAAGTTGAATTAAGTTCATTAAAGCTGTAATATTAACTCAATAAACTTGATTTCTAAATTTAATCTGACATCCAGAAATTGGCAAGTTTGTCTACCACAATAAAATTCTTTAAGAATACAGTATATGTATGTAAGCACAAATAATTGCATCAAAGAGGAAATATGGCAACTGCTTCACTCAAATTGTCTTAACATAGTGGAAACGTCTATACCTCACAAATACTAAAACAGCTTGAACAAAATGCAACTGGAAAATTCAAGCGTTTCAATTAATACAAATTTAACAGTCAATGCATATTCAATTGTAAAATTAATTTCAACATTATAGTTCATACGCAATCTAGCAGCAGTAGGACATTTTTTGTTTAAATATACAATTCACAGCTAACATCAAGACTAGCAAGAAAAGGCGGGACGATGCATTTCTAGCAGTTTTAGGCTTCAATTAAATTTCCCGGCGAAGTCCTATCACATGTCAACCGAGAGATCTTTAGATATTAAAGAAAGTAACAACCGCAATGACATCCTATTTCACTCAACGATATCAAAAGAGAGACTGCGAAATTAAACAAACATTTTAGTACAACTAAACGACATACCCCAATCCAGACACAGATTTACATCTATTGGTTGGAAATGAAAGGGTGAAGTTTCTATTAGTCCAATATGGATTCCAAAATGAACTTAAACTAGTTCTTTATCTCAGCTCAATTTCATATCCTAATTCAAGGTTTGCATTAATCAGTTCTCTTGTTAACTAGGTGCGAAATGGTACCCGGTACATAATCAAGGCCTTCATTAAGAGAAAATAAGAGATGGGTCAAAGTCTTCGCGTCAAGTCGGCGGAGTACAACACTAAAAGATTAGGGTAAACAAACTGTTCCGTAAGGATGAATTTTCGTTCTGAAGCATTATATTTGTCTATACAAGGAATTTAGTATAAATTTAAGATGGTAGACATACAAGAACTTCACAGTCATTTATGCAATCACTCTTTAGCAATTAGTAAATACTAGCATAAAGAAAAAAATATCGTCGCAGCTTTAACTTGCTTTCGTTTGCTGAGAATAAGTTACCGGCTTAGAAGTTCGAGATGGTTCCAAATCGTTGTTTTTAGGAAAGTTCGTTTCATCATATTTGCAACATCTACCCAGAAGTCCCAAAGCCCGAAACCTAGCAGCTGAAGACAACGAAATTTCAATTTCAGGATAGTCTCCATTTTAATCTCTAGAGAAAGATTCCCTTATTAAGACCGTTTATTTGTTCTAGGCGTAATTAATAAGAAAGCCTACCAAGTGAAAACTTCGATTGTCTTATCTTTTAGAAAAAAATACTTCCTACGATAAATTCAGATTGCTCTCGAGTTCTGCACTTTAATTTTACATAGTAAATTTTAAACTGGCATACACTACAGTTCCTAACAGTTTAGAGCAGAATTGGGGAGGATCATTTGAGAAGCAAGCAATGTAGAAACTGGTATATTAGAGATCATTCATTTTTTCCATTTTAAAACAGGCGTCTGAAGTTTCCTTAATAAGTACAAGCATCTGTCAAGCTGAATGTAAAGTTATTAATTTTAAATCCTACAAAATTGATGGCAAGACCGATTTCAAAGTTTGGATGTAGACAGATTAAACTTTTCAGTCCTATAGTTTGCAATCTCATTCGGTGCACCTCCCTGACATTTATTTTGAATAAAAAGTAGTTTTGCCGACTCAATTTTAATGATCAGGATACAAGATTTAAGAGTCATTTTGATCTCAATGGTGATCAGGCATTTAAATCAAAACGACTTTTACTCTTTGAAATTTAGAAGACTGCCGATGAAACTGGCTAGCACAGTCAACGACAGTCTAACATCAAGCCAAAGTTCCGGAGTCGTCATTTATAAGAAAACTTCA
Organism: Araneus ventricosus; assembly: GCA_013235015.1. Lineage (NCBI taxonomy): Eukaryota > Metazoa > Arthropoda > Arachnida > Araneae > Araneidae > Araneus > Araneus ventricosus. Next base: position 12,105 of record BGPR01013357.1, read on the forward strand.
ACTTCACTTGAAATTAAAACTTGATTGACGTTTTAAAAGCAACACTCGCGGATAGGATACTAGGCAATTCATCATTTCTGCCAATTCTTTTTTGCAAAATTTTAATGAACAGGAAAAATTGGCTTCAGGTAAACAGTGATTTTAGATGAGGCCTTACAATTTACATTTCATTGCAGTTCCTTTGTAACTTTTGCTTGAAATTGTATTTTAAAGCTTACAGGTTTGTTTCCAGCGCTTGGAACATTTATATTTTGGAAGCTTTAAAATTTTCGACGTGTGCCACAGGATGGGAATCTCAATAGATTAGAAGGTTTCGTTTAAGTTTCAAAGCGAAGTCCCTGTTAAACTACAACTTTAACAAAAATTAAACCCAAGTTTGTTATCTCGAATATAGAAGCCAGTTTAGCTCGTTTCCATTATAAAATTAACTTTTGCAAAAACTATGCATTACAAGAATAGAAATTTTATTGAATCGGCATGCTGTAGGAAAACAAGAGGCTAATTTACATTTAAAGCCTAGCATTCGGAAATAATTGCTTCCAAAAACTCGATTAATCAGCCGTAACTCAGAAATGGCTTTACTGAAATTGGGGTCGGAACCGGTATTTTGCTTTGCAGACTCCTCAATACAAATTACTAATCCGAGCTCTTCTGTGACCGAATTCAGAACTAGTCTTTTACGATTAAATACACAAGTTTTAATACCGAGAACAATATTTTGAGATTTGTAAACATTTTGAAATGGACACTATGGTACAAATTAAGACGATTAGTAAATCGATCTTTGCTTAAGAGTTAAATTCTTAAGATGAATTCTAATATCATTAACAAGGTATTGATAAACAGGATTGAATAAAACTTCTGCGATACGAATAAAAAGTGAAAACTTGGAATTTCAGGACGGTACTAGAAGCATGAAAGATTTTGAACCGACATTTTAAGAAGGTTCCATCTGGCGAATGTGAACCAAACGAATCACGCAATGTTAATATCCTAAACGAAGAAACATCTGCTGATACAACATTTTCTCTCATTACTTTATTCTCGTTTACCGGGATTTAAGTTGAATGTCTAAATATGAAGGGTTCGATCTATAAGAAAAATTTACGTTTAAGACGTTAATTCTTACCGCTTATTTCTTGATATTTGTAAAGGCTCGACAAAATTGCTTATGCTCCAATTAGATAATTAGCCAACATTAATTAAGGTTCAAATTTAAGTGGAAATTAGAGATTAGTTTCTAATACGACAGACCCGGAATTTCAAACTGCTGTGCAATTTTTTCTTCTAAATATTCTGGAAAGAAAATTTAGTCAAAAAGAGAAATTTTGATGTTTGAAACATTTCGATCGTGGTGCTGGCCAGTCACCACGATGAAAGCGCCTCGTTGCCGAAAGGGACGGTCGATTAGCTTCGCCGGCAAGCTATCGGCCGCCTTCAAGTTAAGTAAATAAAGCTGCCGACACCCAAAAGCATCCAGGAAGTTCGACATTGCGCAGCAGATTTGCAGTTCTTCCCATTAGAAAAACTAATCATTTCAAGTGGAATATTGACGATTACTTGAATTTAATGTTATTTAATTTTTTTAATAGGCGGGATAATTTACACTTAATTTATAGAGAAGATTTAAACAAGGAGGGTTGAACTTTCATTTTTTCGAGACACAATTACAAAAATTCTGTCGTAGACTGGATTAAGACACCGAGGGTGATTTCCCTTACCAGTTCACAACCTTCAGAAAGGAACCCGTTAAATGACTGCTTTTAAACCATCCAACTTGGCATCTTAAGAATCCGAACTAATTACTTCGGTCATTTTTGCATAGAGAAAATTTTCTTCGAAACTTCGGTTCCTCAGCGACCTTTTTCTAATCCGGTATAGACGAAATACAATTTACCCATCTCAGTTTCTCAACGATTTTTATTAAAATTAATTTTGAAATTTCCTTAAGCTCAAGCTTTTATAAAATTAGCAAGATGCTGTAGAGTATGGGTCGAAAAAAAATCGGGCTTTATGTAGACAACCCTTTTGAAGACATGCGGCAAGATTGCTTCCATCTGATGCTATGTAAAAGGATCAAGACCCATCGATTCATCGACAACCGTCCGAGTCGTGCCGAAATTATTTGCGTTTTAAACTAGTTTCCTGCGACTTGATTAAAGAGGAGGCTTATGCATCCCTTAGTTCTTCTGAATTGGTCGTTCTAATTGACGTCATGCAAGTATCTTTGAAGAGGACTTTCTCTTACGGAAAGAAACTATTTTAAATTGAGCAAAGATTGATGGGAAGGGTTGATTATGGAGGCCTTTATAAAAAGAATTTTTTTCTTAAAGCTAGCTCAAGAGAAACCTATATTAACAATGGAATTTAAGCATTTACACATGAAAATTGTATCTAGTGTCAGAAATGCAAAGCAATTTTACGATTCTTTCAAATATTAAAAATTCACAAACTATTTCGGTTTCAAGATGTTTATCGTGGATAAAGCCGAAATCTATACGATGCACTGAAGTCGGTCATGCAATTAAAATTCAGAATTTATACCTACAAGATAATTTAGAATAACTGGTAGTCCGACGGGCCTACTTCTCAATTCCCGATTTGAGACACACGGAATCCAACTTTATCGGCTTCAATTTGAGCCTTTAAGAGATTAAGAACATGATTTTATCTACCTTTCTATCCTAATTGCAATGAAATTAGGGGAGGAAGTTTTAGACCATATTTACTTACAACTTTCCTTAAGTGAATTTTTTCAGCCGCGGATCTAATCAATATACATCGTCCCACCTTGAGTATGGAAATACACTATATTATCTACGAATAAAACACTATTAAAGTACAACAATACAGCATTTATAAACTGGCAAAAGATAGTTACTGTTCCCTAGTAGCACTAAGGGCATAGTCTGATACAAATAACATCAGCATTGTTCATTTGAACCATCGCCCTTTAAAACTGCTAGCTTACCAACATACAAGTCAAGAATATAGTATTAAAAAGAACTGAACATTGAAAAGAAGCGAATTTTATCATATATGAAAGCACAATAAGAGTCGTTAAAGCTAGTCCCGAAGAATTGTACAGGAACGTCTAAATTTAATAAAAGTTGCCATATAAACAAGTCAGATTCAATTTCAAACTAACCTGCCAATATTTTCACACGTTTGATCTAGAAAGCAAGACAACATTGAAGTTGAAACATTAAAATATAGACTCATTAAATCGGTGGAATTGCATTCTGAAACAATAATGCAACATTTGATTATTCCTTCGAGAAGCAACATGAACAGGTGTCTACGATTCTTAGGCAAATATTAAATTTAACCATAAAAATTAAAAAAAATTATATATAGAAAATACTATGAGTTTTGGCTTCAAACAAAGGACTGCTCTCAAATTCAATAGCGGGTTATGGCGCATTCGAGACACGAAAAAGTATCGTAAATTTAATTTGAAGAGTAAATCGAAGGAAAAACGGAACTCTTATAGAAATTCGGTTTTAACGATGTTAAATATGCAATTTAGACAAACTATAAATTTGGGGTAGATATAAAGTCGGTCAAATTTGGAAAAATGGAAAGGGTGGCTGGGGATAAATTTAGCGCTTTAGTTCGTCATTGCCGTCTGGATAAACTCGGTAGCTGGTTCAGTTTTAATTTTCCCAAATTGAAAATCATCCGAATTTTACCCTAGTTTGGGGGGGGGGACTAGTTTAAGCGACTTATTAGACAGTAAAGAATTTGGGGAAGTTGGCACAGCACAAGAGATTTAAAATTACAAACAATAAAAAATCATTTTTCGAGTCTTTCAAACGTTAAAAAATGTATAGAATCAAAAATCCGATTATCTTTGTTTCATGTGTGTCCATGTTAGTTATTGAAAACAGTTATACAACAGTTTTAAGAGACAACCCTACTTCAATAAACATCCTTAAAGTCGGTTGATGCTGTATTCGTTAATTTTATCGAACACGTGTATCGCCGATATTTGCTACAAATGTTATTGAGCAGAGAAGTTGAGTTAGAATGTTACCGGCAGGGACTACAATTTTAGAAATCCTTTATTTGATTAAAGTTTGAGACGGATGTGCAAGCCTTCTTCAAGCCGTAAAATACACATTCGAATAGTTCACTCGAGAATCTTTCTAGTTAAAGTAAAATAAATATCTTATAAATAAGCACCGCTTAATTTATTACTAATACTATGGAACAGAAAGAGCATTTATGCCGAAATAAATTCAGAGGATTGCAAAGACGATTGTTTAGACTAATTACTGCGCTACAGCTATTTAACACACCGATTCCAATGTTGAAAGTAGCAGCTGTGTTTCTCGAAACATGCTCAGACACATTCCACCATCCACATACAGACTCACTTTACCACTCGCCATCCACCAAGACAAACGCAATCATTCGACTCTGCCACCCATCACCCAATGAATTCCCACCACCTACGAACACGTCAAGCGCCGATTACCTGGGGATCGGAACTTTCCGCTTAGGCCGCCCGATCCCACACGGCCTAAATCGGAAAGTGAACAGGTTACACCAGTCGCTTAACGTGTCATTTCCGTTTCGACCCCTTTCAGAAGATTGCAACCGATCTATCCTTCCCTAGAAGACTAGTCCCTCAAGAAGCGAAACCGCCACTTCCAACATTGGCATCTTCAATTCTCGAAAACTATCAACCCCGATTCATTTTATGCTAGCCGAAGTTACTCTTTGTACTCTAGTGTTATCGTATCGACGCTTATACAAAAAATAAATCCAAAACTAGAGAAACCAGGATATTACTATTTAACGTTCCATTTCAGATTTTATATCAAGTGATTGCAGAGAAACAGATCCCAAGAGGGTTCAGCCTCCTACACGAGAAAAGTTGCATTGAAATTTCATTTCCCGACATGCAATTGGTTCAGGAAGTGGTGTCCACAGAATACTTGCACTTTACCGTGTTTAATATTTAATTGATAGCGGGTTTAATATTGTCCCAAGACAATCTAAATTATCCCCACGGATTCCAAGTAATTTTGATTTCAAGATCCAATTCGTTTTGGAGTAACAATTACTATTTAAAGATTTACCTACCAATATATTACTTATTTTGTAATCTAGTCAATGAAATTGGAATAGGCGTGCCTCATACTGTAACACGTCGAACATTGCCGCTTTATTATGCATTTAAAATTAATAGTCTCGGCCTGTAGTGCATTTTAAAAACACTTGGAGCTTTAATTCGGCTGATCATTGGGATACGGAAATAGTTAAAGGATATTTAAAAATACGAAGTCTGATTAATGCCTAGAAAAGACAACGCTGTATATCTAACCAGTATTCTATGTTTGTAATACGTGGTTCAAAGCACTATATTAAGTATTAAGGTTTGAGTAGATCATTACACCAAAACCGGACAATTCCAGAAATTTTTCGTTAAAACGAAATCTCTAAATTAAGTAAACAACGAAAAATGCCGTAGCTCTTGGTGCTTGGTCTAAAGAACCACAACTTCTACCAAAATATTTGTACTAACGATTTTATTTAATAAACAATTATTTATCAACATTTGAATAGGGAAAACAGTTGAAACTGCAGTTACAATCTAGAAGAATGTTTCTGTAGCCTTCAAGGTTATAAAAGACTTCATAGCATTCTTGCTTCGAGAAAAGAATCGATATTAAAATAAATTGAAAGGGCAAGGCATTAATTTCCTTTGCCTTTGATTATCACACTGAAATGAAATAGGATGTGTGACAAATAGCCGAGTGGAACTTGGTTCATTCAAATGTTAAGAAAAGGTACTCAAAGAATTTGTATTATCTTACCAAGATTTGTTAGTATGAGGACTACAATACGAATCGATTCATTTGAAGTGAAAATTAAAGAAGGATTTTTTTATTTCTGAATTTTGTGTCAGTTTATGTTCATATATTATGACCTCAGTGATTGCAATTGGATAATTTCTTTAAGTGCATTAATTATCTCGGCGAATGTATTGCTGTGCGAAGTATTAAACACCTTAAGGATGGCCGTTTTTGCTATCTAATAAGTAGACGCCTCCAAGTGTCTGAAATGGGGTTGTAGTTTTCACTCATCCAAGAAGGCATAGATTACTTAAGAGTATTGATTCTACGTAATTTGTGTCAAATAAAGCTAATTAGCGATTAAATTTTAGTTTACAAGCCTAAAAATGCGATAATTCGATGCATGTGAATATCACGGGAGCGAGACTCAAGGGGTTAATCAAAAACTAAAATTCTCATCTTCAAAAATTAGTACATGTCAGCTCCGAATAGAATTGCTCATTTTCAATACAACAATTGTGCAAAAAAAGTCATGAACAATGATAAAGTATTAGGAAGGAGATTTAATTAAGATTGCTTATGGGATTAAAATTTGAAATGCTCAATTTTGTGTCAACAATTTAGTCATTGTTATTCTAACTATTTCGTTTGCACTTTATACTCGGGTTCTCTCAATTAAAATGTTCGGTTGAATCAATTTTAAATTTGGGCCGTCAGCATTGAATTGGTAACCAATATATCAGAAATAAATGTGAGCAAAATAAATTTAAATTTAATTCAAAAAGTCTCTATTGCAGAGAGTAGTTCATTAAGGAATGGAAGCTCGGATACTTGCCAAGATAAATATGAAAACTATCCTTCAATTGAAGTAGATTTTTGTATTCGTATCAAAATAATTCTAAAGAAGTTAATTTTAGCATTTTCAAGTAATCAAATTATAGAAATTGATATACTTACCATTCAGAAGTTGACCGAAAGGAACGAATTTAAAGCAAGACTGACGAGCTGTACTGCTTTCTCCAGAGAACTCTATATTCCTTCGAAGCTGTTCCTGTGCGTTCTCTGATGGCGTCAATTCCTTACAAAGAAATGTCGAAAGACTGCTATAATGAAAGTAGACTAAGAATCGGAGCACAAAAACACTAGATTATTATTGTCATTCACAGAGTTTAAATACAGATTTTTAATGTTCAACATTTTGACATTCAGTTATTTCCCTATACAATAAGGAGGTTGCCTTCAATAGAGCATCATGTTACAATAAATTTTATATTTTTACTTCGAAAAGAAAAGTTACTCGTGGGAATGAACCTATAAATTCTCAATATTAATGAAGATTGATGCTCAAAATTTTTAAAGTTTATATCAAAATGTAAAAATTTATATTAAAAAGTATATGCGCATTATACGACTACTTCGCATTATAACCGAAGATTTTAAACATTTCTATTCAATTTTCTAGAAATTTAATGTTAGAAACTCGATTTAATTTCTTTATTTTATGGAAACTAATAGACCAAGAGACTGAATTTAACACTAGGTTAACGGAACGCTTCAGTTGACGCATTTCAATTTAATAATAAAAAAAATAGATATGTTTTACCTTTTTATACCGACTTCTGGAATTGATGCGAATGTTTTTCAAATTGATTATCTACCATGTCTTCCAATTATTTTTTTATATCGTACACCTTGGGTTGCCATACGTCTCGTATATACGGGACTAGCACCATATTTTACTACTCAGTCCCGTATGAATATTTGTCCCATTTTCTGCCCACTTTTTACGGCATTGCAACTTTAAAACGATTCGAGTCCAATTTTTTAACGAGATAAAATAAGGATTCAATTAGGAAAGTAGAATAAACTAAAATACGACTGGGCTAAAAAGGATTAGCCTCGCAATTTTGCTATTCTACGTTCATTTTATTACTGCTTAAAGTTTGATTTTTTTTACTAGAGTAAAATAAACAATTGCCTGCTCACTTCTCGCGTTTTATTTGTTTTACATTTAAACATTCCGTATCAATGCTTGGAAACCTTAAATATACCCAACTCTACTGCCACTCGTCAGCTTCGAGCGGTTATGCTCCATAAATACTTCAAAATCTGCAGTGGTTATCACGGGGTTAATATTCTTATACGCATTTGCAACAGTTTAAATTCCATTCATTTATGCAAAATCTCTGCCGCATTAGAATCTTCAGTTTGAACCCAATTACAAACGTAAAGCAGCTGGAGACTGCATACAAGCAGCTACATTGCAGCAGAAATTCCCAATACCGAAAAGCGATAACAAAATACCGAAACCGTTTTAATAGACATTCGATATGAGCAACAATATTTGTTGGAATAAAAGTTGATTAGCGAGATTCATGTTCCTGTGCATGCATCAAGTTGGCATCTGTCTGTGTAGATACGTATATGAAATCTTCGAAAACCTAGCGTTCAGTTAAAGTATAAATTTTGATGTATATTCAAGTTAGAGACTGAAATAGCATCGACATTTAAAGTTCCGAATTTGGAACGTATTGAAATGTATGGACGACGCTTAACGCTTCAGTCTTAATATTTAAAGAGACTATTTTTTTAAACGATACAATTCATTGAACCCTTTGCACTCGAGAACAGACTCGCCATTCTAGACAACGCAACATTTTGAAGTTTTGATTTCGATGTTGAAATATTACCTGCGAAGTTAAGCTGTAGAATAATTTCGGGAAAAATGAACTTACAAACATTTTGTTTACGTTTCCAAAAAATAATACGAGATCTTGTACATCAGTGAGTAATTATGCATCTAATTTTCCGAGTGCAAAGGGTTGAGAATGGATAATGCCAAAACCGTTTGGCGATATTAGACGAGCTTGTCGTTGAATATAATTTCTCTTTCATACAAGATATGCGCGTATTTATTTCAGAGTAGATTTATTCATTGTAAAATGTAGTGCAAAAATTCCATAGAGCAAACGGATACGCATTAACGGGAGACTCGAGAGCGAAAACTCGAAATTTCATAAAACAACAACTCAAATCTAATGACGGAATAATTACCTTCAAGTTTACTCATGTTGGAACGTTGTTAACCATTATTCTTTGGAATTTGATATTTGTACTGTGGATGTTCCTCTCCATATTGGTGTGAACACTGCACGAGATCTCGTTCACTCTGGCCATCTCCACGGCCATGATGGATCCCACTTCATTAGAAAGTTGCCGCCAATGAATTCAAGGACATGCAGCCAATCTGGAAAATAAATGATCATGTTTTAAGATCAAAATTTAAATTGCAGATTTTAAAATGTTTAGCTTTTCCATAGCAATAGAGACGCTGAAGTAAAGATATTGTTAATTCTTTACGCTCGCAACCAATTCACAGATGCAGTCTACCAATCAAGTGCGATACAGTCCAAAAAGGAACTTGCCCTCAGAATTGTCACGCAGGTCACTTTCTCGTACACGAAGTAATAACAGTATAGCAATCTTGAAAAATTGGAATTCGAGATGGATGAATATCAATGTTTCGTACCTCTTCGAGACAGAAAACAGTTTTTGAAATTACGATTCTGAACGCGATCCCTCAAACAACGAACCTGTAGTTACAAATGAGCAACTCGCGCCCTGCCATAGTATTCGAGGGGATCAGATGATAGTCAAGACGTTAATACAGAAACCGAGGGTGGAGTCGCTCAGTCATCACCGGCACGCCCCAACCTCTTCCACAATTGGTACGTAGAGGCATCTTAGTGGAGGCAATTCAAACCCACACCATTGTACCCACCAGGGAAGCGAGGCCGTGCTTATACGGCGGCTTCTCATGCACGTACTCGAGGTGCACCGCCGGGATCAGCATTTTGACATGCAGCCTATACATTGAAATTTTTATTATAAGGCTCACTGGGAGAAATTCTACGGTATGTAGATCCATCTATATACACGGGAAAGCAGCATTTTACACAAGGATTCCGATAACTTTGAAATAAATCGTGCCAAATTTTATTTAACTATTATAATTTAGATCCAGTACGTCGACGGAAATATTTCTGAAGAGTTTAGTAGTTTCTTCATTATATTATGCGAAGAATCAAATGCGTTTCATCGAGGTTAGTACGAGAAAATATAACGAGAACACCACTTCCGCGAAAACTTGCTCCTTGCATTGCAAGTCGCTGGCGAGTTTGAAACAAAATAGATGCGTGTGAAGCCTTTGCAAAGCAACCGGTAAAATATCCACTTTAGATGAACAGTTACGACGGACAAATACGCAGTTTTAAAGTCTATACGCGCCACTCGACAGAAGAAATCCGACACATTTAGCTAAAATTTAGTTGGAGATTCCGACAACTCGCCAATTCTGAACGTTATTTATATTTTAGACGCAACTTCTTCAGAGGCTCAAGACACCGATTAAGAAAGCAGGACGGTCAGTTCATAAATACAATTACAAAACAAACAGACACATAATATTACTAATGAATAGTATATTTGCATTCCAAAGGCTGCTCTCTGTCGCCATTCTAGACCGAGCACGATTGTGACGTTTCTCGATTTCGATGGTTACGAAATACCCACAAAGTTGCAAGAAGCAGAAAAATTCAGGGAGAATAAGCTAGCACAAATATTTTTCGCCCTTCGAAGCAATAAAATTAGCCCTTGCAATAGGTGAATAATTATGCATCTAAATACTTTTCAGTGTGCAAAGGCTGAAAACAATGCAAAATACACATCTCGCTCAAAAAATCTAACTGCCCAAGAACTAATTATCAATTCCCTCAAAAGTACAAAATCAGGAAATGCATTTCAAATACTATACGAAGATTTAGAGAAAAGCTTCAAGCCAGAAATGTAGACAAATTTGAGTTTTATACGATACAATGGGATCCTTTGATTCCCAAAAACATTAAAAACATTTTAGGGGAGGCGTATTTAGTCAGAAAGATTCAATGTGGATGCAACTGGAATGCATATCATTTTCTTTCAATTTCAGCATTCCATTTACTATACCATTCAAATTTGCATTCGAGAGTAGGTCTACTCAAGTTCAATTATCTGCTGTAGAACAATTAAAAGTAGTGGTTTGCGTCACCTTGAGAACTTGCGTTTACAATTTAATGTGCTGGTTAATAAGAAATAATACAAGCAAAAGGACCATAAACCTGTCAAAATACTATTGTGTGCTTGCGAGTAATAGAGTCCGGCCCAATCCAAACCTTCACCACGTTACCGAATCCACCCAATAATTTCGCTAGATGCCTTGCATAAATAATTTATATTTTAAGGAAGATTTCGGAGCAGGGACATTCGTTTATTTAACCATAAAATGTAGCTGTTTTAGCGAAGTGGTCTAGTTATTTGCCAGGTACGCTATAATGGGTCTTGAGTCAGGATAGACAGACCACTCCTTGTATTAATGCTCTTGATGTTTACACAAGATAGGACCATAGCTGTTTCAAACACTTAATAGATTTGGCCATACGCGCACCGAATAAGCGAAATTTTTAACTAAAACAGACACAATTCAATACAAAATTTACGTGGAATTCATAACCCGTCATTTAAGTTTTTGTTTGAATTAAAATGAGGGCTTATTGCCAAAAAAAGAAAGTATCTAATTGGATAACTGTTTCTTAAATTAAGGTTTCGATTTCTCACCCAGAGTAAATCAGTGAAGATATTTTTAGTGCAGGCAACGAAGGAAAAATAGGGGGAAAAAAATGGTGTAGTTTTGAAAATTGGCACAGTTGTAGGGATTAGTGCCCTAAACAACATACTAAAAGTCCCCGACCGTGGGGGTTACGCGGGGGGTACAGGGGGGTTTAAAGGGGGGCTTTCAGTTTTTCTTAAATATTTCAAAAACTATGGGTTATAGAGAAAAGATCTCAATTACAAAAATAAACTACATTAAATTTCCTACAAGAAAAGACCTACATCTTTATTTTAGCTTCAATAGTTAAGAAGATATAGGGAGTTGAAAAAGTGAGAATTTTTGAAATTCCTTATTGTAATGGCAAAATCAATAAAAAATGCCGAAGTAACAACCTTCAGAAGCACCTCATGCCTATATAATAATTTTATAAAGGTAGTATTGTATGTGTTGAGAATAGTGGTGGTGTCGGGGCGGGAGGGGGCACAAATATATTTGATGAACTGTC
>BGPR01013357.1:25676-41984 GCA_013235015.1 Araneus ventricosus
AGGGGAGGAAGGGATCACGACTGTTCATCAAATATATTTGTGCCCCCCCACCCCCACTATTCTCAACACATACAATACTGCCTTTATAAAATTATTATATATGCATGCGGTGCTTATGACAGTTGTTACTTCGGCATTTTTTTTATTGATTTTACCATTACAATAAGGAATTTCAAAAAATTCACTTTTTCAACTCCCTATATCTTCTTAACTATTGATGCTAAAATAAAGATGTAGGTCCTTTCTTGTAGGTTAATGTAGTTTATTTTTGTAACTGAGAGTTTCTCTAGACCACATAGTTTTCGAGATATTTAAGAAAAACTGAAAAAAACCCCTTTAAACCCCCCTGTACCCCCCCGCGCAACCCCCACGGGCGGGGACTTTTAGTATGTTGTTTAGGACACTATCCCCAACAACTGTGCCAAATTTCAAAACTACACCATTTTTTTTTTCTATTCGTCGATTTTTGGCCTTCGTTGACTGGACTATTTGGCTTCTTCCCAGTACCAACTAGTGGGAAATTTTATGGGAAGTCTAGCTTTGTAGCGCAAGAGGCAGACGCGACTGTGCCAAGACGGGCGTTGCATTAAGAGTTAAATCATCGTCGAAGACGATGATACGACTCACAACGACAGAAGCTGAATCTGTATAATTTGTCTCTTCAAAAAAGAAACGGCTTTAAAATATCAAACGGTATTCCTGCAGTTGATAAAAGACTTGCAAACCTCCTCCCTGCAAACTACTCTGCTCTGTAACGAGCTCTCAACGAGTCAGTTGGAAAGACTCCGAGGACTTGGAAACCGCACGACACGCCGCGAATTTTCTTCCCCCGAAATCGGTTCTTCTAGGATTAATTTGGGAGACAAGAGAAAAGCCAAAATGAAAAATCTGGAGAGCTTCGACTTGCTTTAAAAAGTGATCCGCATTTGAAAGACTCGGTACCTTTTAACTCGCTCTGACGCGATTCGAGTTGATAAGTAGGGAGAGACAAGGTACAAATTTTAGTTGCGATTTGACGTGTCTGCAGATTACAATTCAAGCTGGCGCAAAACCATCTTTTGCCAATGCCTAAACAGCGATTCAAGATGCACGAATTAAAGTACGCACTTTAACTTCAGGATCGCCCCTTGACGTGGAAGGGTGCCCGTCCAAGTTTTGGATCATGTTTGGATCCGAAGCCCGATTTGAACTGCAATATTATTCGGAAAGGCTCAAACAACTCGCGCAAGCTTGCTGCAACATCTGTACTACTTCATGTAAATGTTTGGCAAATGCACTCAAATCTTAATAACTGGTTGCTTTCTCAATATGAAAATACGAATAAAGTAAGGGCACAATACTCATTCACTTTTTCCAATCCTGAAGCATTGGAAAATTTAAACCGAATTCTTGAAAAAGCACTGGAGCAAGATCAGCGTTTACAGAAACTAAACATTTCAGTACTTTTATGAACATTAGTCCAACAGATACAAGAGAATTAAATTATGGTTCTTCAAAAAATGCAGTACTCAAGATGAAATTTGAATCTGCATCATATCAAAATAATGTGCGAAGTACCGTGTTTGAGTATACGAACGAATATTTAGTCTCAATGGCGAGCTAATTTCATCAACTTTCTAGATACATTTCGATTAGATCGAGGCAATTTAAATCCCTTATAAAATTTGATTTGGCCTGCCAATCTCGAAATCAAAAATTTCCCCCAGGTATAACTTCGGACCTACACTATTTAAATTTAAAACTAGTCATCTTTAAACCGCATCGATATTTGTTAACAAGTAAAACGAATTTGAAAATTTATAATCCATTTTTATACCGCTACCATCAGGAATATCAATACAGAACACAATTTCCAAGCATTCAGACTTCAGGATACACTTTCCAAAGAAGTTCCCCAGAATTAATTACTGTTCAAATATTCACACCGAAATTTTGTTGCAACATTCCTATACTATAAATGAACACCTAATTGCGTTGATAACCATATTACCACAAGGAGCTGTGCAATATGAAAGATAACGGCGCTTCATGAACATTGAATTATCTTATAGTCTAAAAAGCGCGATTTCTGAACTATACTTTGTACGCTTATCAGGAAAAAAAAGATTTGTTTTAAAATGTACAACTATTACGGCCTTAATTGAAGTTGTTGCATCTCACTAGTACGAGGAAATAACTAAAAATATTTAAGATGCTTCTAAAAAGCACGCTTTTAACGTGCGTCTAAAAAACCTTTAGATGAAAGCAAAACTCGTAGAGATCCTATATAAATACTCCAAATAAACTGGCAATATAATATCATTCATAATGCATTTCAGTTTTTAGTAGATCTATGAATGTTCTTACTAAAATCATTCACTTAGTTTCCTGACGAGTCTTCTGCGGCTCGCGCTTTTTGTTTTTATCACCAGATTCAACTAAATAGTTCTATATCTAAGCGAAAGTTCATATTTTCTTATCTTCAATTTAGTTTACAACATTACACAATTTATTAGCATTGGGTAAGCTTAACAAGTTCCCGAGATTCTTGAGAATAAGAATTAATCGAAATTAATCGAGTTGATAATTAACTCTTTGCTCAATTGCTTCGAGAAGCAAAATATGCAAGTTTATGTTCCGTAAAATTTGATTTTTTACAGCTTGATTTTTTTTATTAACTATCGAAATCGAGAAACGTCGAAGTGAAACGCCTTTCAGAAATTCGCCGGCTCTACACATACAAAAAGGATGCTAGGACCATACTAGAAGATTCACAGAAACAAGCAACATCGAACACAAAATAGAAAGATAAAAATCAACACAAGCAACATTAATTCGCAAGTAGTAAATTCATTTTAGTACCAACAGAACATTTCATATTTTGTCTTCATGAGTGCAAGTATAAACAGAAAATCGGTTGGTCAATTCACATACATTCGGCAGATTGCTAAGAGGCAAGCTATATTAACACTGCGGAAGTGTGAAACAAAAATCCGTTCTCGAATTACCCAAAATCAATTTTAAGTCAAGAATTTTATTTACTTATTAGTTTAGATAGACATGTTAATAGACGTCTTCAGAATACGTTCACTTATTCTTTTATGATATAAACATTGTCTAGAGCAAGCACAGTTACTCTAGTCTATTTGTATTTGCATCCAATTGGTATCCCGCAAGATGTGTTAACCCCAAAACTGAAATATCCGCCAACGCGAACAAGTTTCTTCAAACAATGAAGAAATTTTAAACCCAATATCAGCATTTCTATTGAACATGGGGCAATTAACAATTTTTACTCGAGTCGTATTCTGTATTGAACAAGACCCCCCAGTCCCAGTGGGAAACAGCGTGGTTTCCTGGAATAGAGGGCATTCAGACGGGTGATCCTTGCAATAGTGTCCAGGCAATACTCCTGTTAAAAGAAAAGGATACTCAAATTTCAATTGCTTGGACTATAACTACAAGGTTCTACTATTCACGAGGAGAATGTCTTAGAGTTTTTACTATTATCTTAGGTTGAATTGTTGACCGACTGCAACAAATTAAGTTTAAAAAGATTTTTTAGGGAGAAACATTTTATGTTAATTTCGTCATTAATGGATTCGGGGAAATTTAGAAGTTTTAATTTGAACCGCAAGATGCCAACTAGTTAAACTACACGACTTACGGCAATACCGAATAACATAAAATTCATCCAACCACAAATTTTCTCTTTTAAAACCATAGATTCTATTCTAGTAAAAGCTTCAAAACTTGGCGGTAGGTACCTATAACTCGGGCAGGTAAAAAAAATTTTCACTGAAGATTGTGAACTTTTCATGACTACAAAGAGCATCAAAATGAACAAAATAAGACCATTTTAAGGTAGTTTGAACATTAAACAGCCAATAAAAATGTTTGTAATCCATCTATTTCAGTTGATCTTTTGCAGATGATTTGCATAAAATAATCTACAATTCGCAATTTATCCGCATTTCTCGTAAACAATGAGAGCCGCGATGTCCTGGTGCTGAAGTGCGGGCATTCGAATCAGTGGATAGTGGGTCCACCAAATATCCTCCGAAAACATGGGCTAGATGCACTCGAAATTTGACACAGAGGATCAAACTTCTTTCCACAGGAATTGCGCGGAAGTTTGAGATGGACCTCCTCATCAGAGTGTGGCTATGTTCATCTGATGACTGTTCAAATTACGAGGTTTGTTCCGAAACAGTCTCCGTGTATCTTCAGAGGTTAACACATTCGCTGCCACTATTCACGCCTTAGATTCGAACCGTCTATCTAATTAGATGACCCTTTCTCTGCCATTCTTAACTGGTTGAAGGTGTCATCTAATTAGATAGTAGATCTGACACTGATCGATGGCGGTAGATTAGACGGTTCGAATCTAAGGCGTGAATAGTGGCAGTGAATGTGTTAATCCAACGGCCTTCGTGTGGGACGTTAATCCGACAAATCAAAGCAAATCTTCGAAAGGAAAACTGTTTTATTACAAATGGAAATATTTTATCTTAAATTGTAATGATCGTTTTTTAACACTTTTATTCAATTTGACTCTTCTTTCATGTTTGTAAAATTTTAATTTTGTTATTGATTTTCCATTCACTTCCTATTGTGTTAGTGTTTTGGAAGTTTGTGCATTTGTGTGTTCTCGATGAAAACACACTGTTTTATTTCAGAACCTAATAGTCATTTAAAACAAAGCACAAAACGCACTCTCTTGGGCTAGTTTGCGAGAAATTTGAGAGAAGCACACCCCCGTTTATTCCAATGTAGATGAAACCCAATTTAGATTGTAACCAAAATTTAAGACTAAAAATCGATTGAAATTCCACGGAATTTCAGGGAATATAATATAAAAATATTGGTAATCAGGTTAAGGACTGGATAATTTTATTTTACTAATAATAGAATGAAAAGATATCAACTGGTGTTACTTGTGGTGTCTTAAGCATGTGCGGATACGTTAAATGTACCCTAACCCGAGACGGCGAGAGTTTTGTGATCTCAAGTGGTATGGTTTCGAAAAGATTGTCATCATCTTTGAGTAATATTGTTTACAATGAAAGTCTCGACTCAAGGATCAACACGTTGATAAGAAAATCAGACGAAAAAGGACTTAGATTCATCCCGTTTCATGAAAACCTAATATCGGGATGAAAATTTCATCAATGATTTCTTTTGATGTGCATAATATTTACATGCATTTTCGTAAAAATAGCACGAATATTCGGGTATAAATATAAATGTTTTCTTTAAAAATCCCAAAATTTTCCGCATGTTTTTTGCTTACAACATACAGTGTTTTCAACTAAATTATACGAAACTTACAGAATAACTGACAATATTTTAGGGAAGCATAGCATTCAAATTGAAAGTAAATACATTGAAAAATAAAGGAAATGTGATTATTTGTATGAATTACTTTTTAACTTCACATGCGCGAAACAGCACAATTTTTCTTTCGTAATTTTAAAGTCAGATATATGCGACACCTTATATAAAAATTTCACTTCGTTACCTTTAAGATTCAGAAAGTTATTGGCATTGCAAGATCTGGACTGCTTTTGATCTCTAAGACAAACAAAATGATGAGCGTTTACTCACAAACTGATATTTTTAAAAATTAGATCTATGAATAGTAAAAGTCGAATTGCAACAGTATGTATTTAATTTTTATACCGAATGTGTTAAATTTATATGTATACATGAGTATTCAATGAATTCAACTTTCACACAGTTCAGTATACAAGGCGAAATTATTAGGCGTTGTTAGTTATTCTATAAAATTAAGGCGAAGATTCAAGTTTAAAAATTATCAGTTTGTGGAAAAAACCCTCATAATTTTGTTTCTCTTAGAGAACAAAACCAATTCCGCTCTTGCAATGCCGATATCTCTCTGAATCTTAAACGTAGCGAACTGGAATTTTTATATAAGGTGTCCTATATATCTGACTTTTATATTATGAAAAAAAACTTTCTGTAAATTAAAATAACGAAACACATTTTATGGCCAGCGACCTGTTAGCTGGATTAAAACATGCTGAGAAAAGAATGAAAACATAGCAACCATAAACATTCAGGTTAATGGATATATTTCTTAATGTAAGCAAAGCAATATCTCGAACAACCTGGTTTACAGATTTCACAAAAATCTTGATGAAATAAAATATGAAAGCAAAATGTATTAGCTTCCGATCTGAAATTACAACAATGAAAGAAAAATATGCAATTAAATGTTTGTTTAAACAATTAAAGTGATTTGAGTTGCGTTGAAACAATGAAAAGTTGTGTTGTAAATTATACCAAAAATATTTTTAAAAATTTTTTAACATTCTAACAAACATTGTACGGAAATTTAATTGATATAATTCGAGAGGTAATTTTTGTACTTTGAGATGGTGTAAAAATAATTTTTGTGTTGTAATAATTTCGGAATTTATTAAGGAAAAAGTCGAAATTTCGCCTAATTTTAAATTAAATAAAATTTTAATTAAAATTTCAAAAAGGGGCTTCGAGGTACAGATTCCCACCCTTCAAAGTATGTTTGCACCAAATCTCCTAGCTCCAGATCTAACGCTCTGCCCTGTAAAGGAAAAACGCACAGAAACACACACATTCTCCTTTATTATTTGTAGAGATAGTTGATTATTACGATGAGTAACTCTAAGTTATTCTAAAAATTTAAGGCGAAATTATTTCAGCGTTGTTTCAATTTGTTATATTGTGGGAATAATGCTATCTTGAAAAATGGAATGAAATTTGAATGCTAAAATAATTCCTAGAAAAATTTCTAAGCCCTTAAGAGGACATACGACTGCTAAACTCAAAAAATTTCAATTTTATGAAATATATATATATTATTCCCTGGTCATTTCTGAAAAAAAAACATCTCGTAAAATATTTCCATAATTATGAAATTTATGAAGGAAAATGTATCAGCTGTTCAACATACACATTGAAACTGGCCATTTCTTTAAAGACTTATATCTCAAAATGTGTTTTTTTAATATACACAATATCTAAAGAATTATTAAATATTTTCACATAAAATGTATACAGTATATGTATTGTGCTATGTTCTACAAATTGAACACAATGTTTGTATATATTTACTCAAAAAAATATTTTTAGGGGATAAGAAAAGTTGAAATTTTAATTATTTTTAGCATTTTATTTTAAATTGGTATATAAAATACGAATTAAATTTAAATCTTAATTAATTGTCGTTAATTTCTTCAACAGACTGTTTGAATCACTTAGATACCCAAAATAATGTGTTCAGACCAATATTTTATCCTTAATCATGCGCGCAAGGTGACTATCTCATTTTTTCCTCTAAAAATTATACCCATTTTTATTAATCTCCCAAATAAATACATACAAATACAAAGGTTTGAAAATGTGTTTACTATAATAGAAAGAACAGATTTTTTTCTAGAAAAAAAGTAAGGTTGTGAATTGCATTGTTTCAGAGATATTATGTATCGAATCTCACAGTTTCCACACCATTTTGTGAAGGTTTAAGAGTCGTATGTCCCTTTAACATTACCTTTCATTAAAAATTACCTCGCGCGAAGAGAAGATTGGAGGAACGTGGGGAAAGGGTGTATGATAGTAGGGGGAATTGAAAAATAAAAAAAATGACTTATCGAGCAAGCACGTGAAGACATTAGGTTTAAGAACTGCTGGTCTACCGAGTATCATTTTCGAGGTATCAAGTTCAGAAACATACATATTTCCAAGAACATTTTTTTTAGGTTCATGAGTGGTCTATATGTGGAGTTTCTTCAAAATGTCGTGACCAAACGTTTGACGATTTCAATTCTTTCTCTTCGAATACTTCCAATTAGAGTAAGTTGAATAGTCCATTATCCCCCAAATGTGCCACTTCAAAGCAAGAATTCAATCTCCTTTAAATGAAATAATTCTTTGAAATATTGTTACATTTCAAAAACTACCACATTAAAAAAATATTGCTTCTTCCAAATATTATTGCTTGGAAGCAATATTATATGAATTGCAATATTAATGAATTTATATCTAATTTTTCATCTCATGACATTTTTTTATTCTTTGATATTTCGTTTCTTTAATAAAAAATGTGTCACAAAGAGCTTTAATTAATCAAAATCGCTCGACAGAGTGAGGCTGATGAGTTTCCATTTTCCGGCATCGCATAATATTGTTTTATACAGAACTTTAAAATCGTAGTAGCTGATATTAAAGGTATTTAGAATTTCGTGAACTAGAAACTAGAAAAAATGTGCTTTATCGGGTGATGAAAAAAAATCCTAATATTAAAATAAGTATAAGGAAACATGTCTTTACTTTTTTAACTTTCGATTAAGCTTTGATTCCTTTTTTAATACTTACTATAGCCAATTTCTTTTATTTTTTTATTAATTTGCGACTTTTTTACTAAACAGTAAATGTATCGTAAGCAACAAAAAACGTGACCTCATGATTTCGAGGAATTTCAGACCTCCATGCGTCCGCATAACTCTCCAGAAATATGTACACAGGGTTTTTCCTCTAATACTGGCTCAATAGACAATTTCAAAACATCTATTGATGGATATTACTTACAATTCGAATAATGCTTTAAGTGATTGAAAAATTTAGATTTTAACTAGGTTCAACCAATAAATTTAGTGCTGAAGAAATACGAATAAATTTTTATAGAGTCCCCCGGTTCTATTCTTCATATTTAGTGAAATTTCTTGAGACACTAACATTTTTGCCAAAAATGTGATCCTCTTCTACGATTACAACTCATCGAGTTATGGAACTTCAAATTTCACAAAATTAAAGCCCCAAGTCTTTGATAGGAGGATCCTCCTCTAAGTGACCATTGGAATTTTCTAAAATTGTCAAAAACAACGATATTCAAAGCTTTCAAACTCATTCAGCTTTAGTCACACAAGAGTGGAATTTTGCGATGAGCCAATCAACACACGGCATTTCCTGGATGTTGATTAACCTGAAATAAAGAAATTCACAGCAGCAACATTGGATCAGTTTGACCTCAGAAATGTTTAACTTCTTTTCTTTAAAATTTTAGGTTGTGTGTGTGTCAAGAATATTTTATTATATAAGATTTATTGGACTATGGGATTAGATAAAAATTAAAACTTCTTCTTTTTCAGCAGTCAATTTGTTGACTCAAGCGTAAAATTTAAAACATGAAGTCATTTAAATCATTTTTTCCAACTAGAATTATATGCCTATCTGTAACAATTTAGAAACTAGCATTTGGGCCTCAAGTAGAGTGGACACTCTGAACAACCTGCGGATGCAAAAAATAATAAAAACCTCATTCCTTTGAACAAATATTTATTAAATTTTTTTATGACTGAAAGCGATATTTTGTATTTTCGCAATGCTTATTTGAAAGCCTTTTTTGATTGAATCGGTACAATATTTGGTGCAAAATTTTACGTCATTTCTAAATAGCAACTACATTTCATTCCAAAATAATTTTATTGCCACAAGAAACCATTGCATAGGTATGTAAAGATTTTATAAAAAAAAAATATGGCTCGGATACATTTTCGGGAACAACCCAAAAGAGGTTTTTTACAATAACCGCCATAGATATACTAAGAACTTTTAACTCCTGTAATTGTAACATCCACGTTTTCATAATCCATACTTATCAAAAGACAATAACTCTAATTTTTATTCACCAGCTCAGATATAAAAATCTAAGCTTTATCTTAACGAAAGTAATACCGAAATGCATTGGGATTTTCTGTGTATGCTTGAAAAATTGAAATCAAGTTAGATGTTTATTAAAACTTCTAACTCTATTTAGGTATCGTTAGTTTATTAAAGCAATGGCAGGTTTTAGCTAAACATATCTATACGCATAGAAATGTATTGCTTTATTTACGACGTCTCATGTATAAATTATCTTTGGACATTGATTACAGATGTCAATGATTTCCACGTAGATTTATCTGTTCAAGTAATACTACTTTATAATTTCGTAAGAAAATTTTCAGTCTTTCAAATCAGCCTTATGCCCTTGTTAACAGTAGAAAAATTTCAATCTTTCTAATTAATAAATGCCCATGCGTTGGTTGTAATGTAAATTCCCTTATTGCAAAATCCAATATCGTAATTTGAAAGAGTAGAAAAGAAACTGCATGGATTCAACAGAAATTGTATTAAAATCGTACCTTAAATGGAAAGTCAGTAAACCAATTACGTTTAATATTAACCTATCAATATTAAAAATATTTTATAATCTGAAATTATTCAACAATATTCGAAATCATATGCACACATTTTTTACAACTCCTACAAATCAAATGACAATAACACTAATTTTCATTCACCAGCTCAGATATAAAATTCTGAGCTTTATCTTAAAGAAAAATTTCAAGTCAAAAACTAAAACAACTCAAATAGTGGTAGATTTTTCTAAATACGTGTTTGTGCGTTTAAGTGCATTGATTTATCTACCATATCTCATATCTAAACTATCTATGGAAAATGCTTACATATGTCAATGATTCTAAGGCAAATCTGTTCAATCAATCATACTTTATAACTTCGCAAGAAAATTGTCAGTCCCTCAAATCAGCCCGATGGCGCTGTGAACTTTGGAAAAACTGCGCTCTTTTCAATTACTAAATGTTTGCGCATTGTACCGTTGTTTCCTTCATTGCAGAACACCTTTTCATAACATGGCACATTAAGAAAAGTAAGTGTACTGTATAACAAAAACTATTAGATTTAATATAGTATCCTCAGTGGAAATTCAGAAAACTAGTTCCGTTTAATTTTAATTTATTTATTATTATTGAGATCTTAATCTGAAATGTCTCAACATTATTCATAATCATATGCACACACAATAATTCTTCAAGCAGATCACTCCATTTATTTTGGATAGCGGATAGCAAGAATTAAGGATTTCCAAAACTTAACAGTTTTATGTATACACTTATACAGTTTTGTATTGATGTAAATATTTTTGATGGGCAAAATATTTTCCACTTTTCAGAAAAAAAATGTTATTTTTTTGGACTTAAACTTGTTTCGCTAATCATTATTATGAATATTGTGCAATTTTCAATTAATTATTTTTACAAATATAATACAATATGACTCCCCGGGAAATAAGCAAGATATAATTAAAGTCGATGATTAACTGATAATTAAATTTTCATAGTATTGTATTGTCATCGAAAACACACAGTTTCAGAACTCTAGTACATCAGAAAGTTATTGAAAAGCTGCTTTCAAAATTTCATCTTTACAAACTTAAAACTACTCAAGTTAAATAAGTAGTGTAGTAAGTATAAGTAGTATATAAGTAGATAGTATAAATCATATTGCTGAGTCACTTTTGAGTAAGTCTTAAATATGAATGAAACACAACTCTTTCCTTTTCCGTAAATAAATATACAACCCACTTTTTCCTCAAATATAACTTGTATCTCAGCGACATTAGCAATCAAATTCGATTTTCTCGTACTGACTATCGGCTACATGAGTGGACAAAGAGACATCGAAGCACCGTTTTTGGGCGAAAAGGGTGTACATTAATAACAATATCGTTTGTTTCAACACATCCGCGATATTTAATTGTGTTTTTACCTCTACTTATTCCTTTCATCGTTTTCGTTTGTGAGACGCTTAATGCGGGGGATTATTTTTATTTTCACATTATTTCACTGAAAATTTAATGATTGCATTTTAACATATAGTTAGCATTTAAGCGCATAACATTTGAAGATTCCTAAAAGCAAAATTATCGCATTATAAAAATATAACGATGTAATTTTAGTTTAAATCTCAGATGTTTGTTCTTATCCATTGCTTAATTAATGAAGTATGTTAATGACTATACTTTTCCGCTAAAGGTAACAAAATCGTCGGGAAGCTGACCAGTTAAATGAACACGGAAGTAATGTAAGTTATGGCGGAATAGGCTACATAAGGGATTAAAAAGAAAGAAAAGTTAAAGAATTTTTTTTCCGACATTTGTGAGAAAAGTGAAAGTTTTGCAAGTCCCGGCAACAGTGAAGGAAGAGTACCGAGATGAAGCAAAACAATATTTATTACCCTTCACGAATACATAACTTGTCGATGAAGCATTCTCGTCTTATGCTTGTATGAAGAACAAACATCGCTGTAATCTTTATGCAGATCCAGGCGTGAGACTATATCTTCTTCATTTGAATCTATTTTATAACACTCTGATCGGAAAAACAAATGCAAAAATATCATTGATTTTTTCCCATTCAAATAAATATTTATTACGATGAGTAAATGATAGCTTTTCTCGAAAGTTAATACTAAATTATTCCAACGCTGTTTCCATTTGTTTAGGCGCGGAACTAATAATATTATGGAAGAAATAATAAAATCTGAAATCAAAAATAAATTCTACAGGTGGTTTCATGTCGATTCGAGTCGTTTGACACTTAAACTAGCCCAAACCATTAACATTGTTAATAAAATGTCTTGGAGAGGGGTGTCAGTAGAAAAAAAGAAAAACAACAAGTAAAGTAAAAAGATTCTTTAAGCGATATAGGAGAAATTAAAGATTGAGTATTAAGACGAGGCATCATGTTCACAAATTCACAAACAGATATATATTGTTAACCCTCTGAGCGTTTCACACGTATTTCTACGTCGACCTTGGACTATCCCATAAGCGGATAACACGCATTTCAACGTGTGGTCAGAGATACGCCGAAAGCGGTCAGCCCGGAAATATACGTCTCTTGTGAACTGTCTCTAAAGCGCGATAAACGTATTTTTCCTAATTTCTTCCCCCTTCCGTGGTTTGACATTTTGATTGATTAGCTGGGTAGGGTAGCGGTCGACACAATGAGTGCTGATAAGAATGTACTTACTGCAAATTAGAGATACCACAGGATCCAAGACCCCCACACCCCTTTGGCTTTGGGCATTTTAACGCTATCTGCATTGAGGTCTTCTTTCAGAAAGAAGGTCAGTTTTGGATTTTTTTTTCTAGTTGTGTGTGTCCGAATTTGGATTCTGTATAAGTTCGGTTTAATATTTGTCAGCCTGGATTGAAATTGTATTATGTTTCAAGTGTTTTCCCTGTAATACACTTATGTTATATAAGATTTTATTTCAATGCATCACTGTTTTAATCGAATTGTTAAGTAAAATAGATTTTGTGGTCCAATCTCTTTGAATACCCCATTCAAGCATAGAAAAATTTGAGAAGCCGGGGGTGATAAGAAAAGAGGGAGTTGTTTATTTCGTTATATAACATTGAATTGAAAAAAAATAACTTTAAGGTTTAGGTGTGATTTTTTAAACTATAACAGTTTTTTTTTCTAGATGAGTTTTCTATATTACACTACTTAAAATTTCTTTTAAATTCATCAAAATGAAATAAATTCCGAAAAAAAAAACAATTATTTTTTCAAATAATTATTATTCAATTTATTTTTTGCTCACTTTGAGCAAACAGTGAAACAAATGTTAAAGAAAGGGGATGAAAATTTTATTTTTTATGTTTTCAAATATTGTATTTTTGTTAGGAAAAAATTTTGGTTTACATGGAAACGTAAAGAATAATATCAACTAAATTTAACGTTTGAGTGATCTTAACAGACTTTTAGTTATTTTATTAAGAGTCTGATAACATCTGCAGTTTAAGTTTATTTCAATAGTCAGTGAAAATGTTTATTTCTTTTTTAAAATGTAAGAACACAAAACCATTTCT
Organism: Araneus ventricosus; assembly: GCA_013235015.1. Lineage (NCBI taxonomy): Eukaryota > Metazoa > Arthropoda > Arachnida > Araneae > Araneidae > Araneus > Araneus ventricosus. Next base: position 39,376 of record BGPR01013357.1, read on the forward strand.
AAGAAAATAGCAATGCTTACTTCAATGATACTGTATTTATGCACTAGTTCCTTGAGCTTTATAGTTTTGCTGATATGCATTCTTCATTAAGTGATCAAATCTAAATGCCTGAATTGCATTGCTTTTGGTAGCTCTTATGCCAATTGCGAGCTGAATTTTAATAAATGCTATGAGACAAGAATCCACTAATATGTGTTACAAACCTATGATGCATCCCGACACGTTATTAACGAGTTTGAAGACAGTACTTCTAATAATAATAGTAGTCTCAGGCATTGAATTATTTCCAAACTCCACCGTCACATGCTAGACAGTGTGTTTTATCACAATATCTTGTGTGTGTGCTGTGATTTGTAAAGTATAATTTTTTTAAATAAAATTCTGATTTATATACAGGTTTTTATTTTCATTCTGAACTTTAATGAGACTCTTATTTATTTTCCAAGCTGTATGATATATTTGAATTAGATCTATAATTTTATTTTTAAGATAAACAGTAAAGTGTCAGTTTTATGTTAGTTAAATTTCCTTTATATTTGGTATGAAAAGGCGCAAAAATGTTTTTGAATATCACACCGATAACGTCCAAGACATTTATAAATTGTGAAAGGGCACCTGATTAATTTCGAATAGGTGTTAAATTTTTCTCCTTATTCTTTGATTTTGCGAAGTTTGCAAAAAATTGTCTGTAGAAAAAGAAATTCAATAACACTTTACTTCGTAGCTAGCGCATTTTCGTAAAATTGATAGAAAAAAAAGTTTGATCGTTTTTACTTTCTGTAAACGAAGTATACAAAGAGAAAGTATTATAATCGTCGATCGTAAATTTCAACACGAGATTTTGATTAATCTCCACGTTTTAGACCTCCCTGAGTCCGAAAAACACAATTCTGGAATTTTGTTTGTGAACACGGTAACTCAAAAACGGTTAAAGCTAGAAAGGCGAAATCTGGTGTATGGACTTCATACAAAATTAGTATATATCAATCAATTTTTGGATAAAGTCCGTAAACGGGAAATTTGTCTGTTAGGGTTCATATGAACACGATAACTCAAAACTCAATAGCTAGATAGATAAAATTTGGTACACAATTTCAAAAATTAGGAATGTAGGCCCGTATTAAATTTTGGACGAAATCCCTTGAAACTTTGACTGTCGGTCGGTTTTTGTAATCGCATGCTTGTGAACACTATAATTCCCAAACGCAACGACTTAGATAAATGAAATTTGGTATGTGGTCTTTTAACCTTAATTGCCCAATTTTCGTTTCAATCGGGTAAAAAAACTTTAACGCCCCTGAAACTCAATATGTCATTACTTTTCGATAAAAATAATTATAAATAAAGAATTAAATTTAATTTTGAAAAATTCGCGACTGGGTGCTCTACCTGGACTATAGTATTAAAGTTTCAAATTTCAGGTGAATGAAATCTCCGTTTGTTATAATAGAAGATAATCTCTTGCGTACTAAATAAAGGTTATATGAATAAGCTATTTCTTCCGACATTTAGTGCATTGGTTTTCTAAATGTAATCTTTAGTTTGAGGATTATTAACTCGCCCTCTTAAAAAGCATTTATAACAAGTTTCAGTACAAAAGGCTTGAAGTATATTGTTTTATCTAAAACATTATTCAGGGGTTAAGAAGGTTATTTATAATCCTTCATGTGTATTAATTATTACTGGCTATTTTGGAATATAGATTATTATGTGACTATCTATATAATAAATGTTTATGTGCATACAAAAAGGATTACGCCAGTTAAGCTGCGTTTCTATTTGTGATCGGCTCTAAATTTTTTACTTTTTGCCGAATACTAAATCAAGAAACAATATGAAAAGTTTTATAGTGCCATCAGAGATTAGTAAAATATATATAAATGACATTGTAGTTAAACCTTAAAATTAAGGAAATAATTTTTACATTCGTAGACTAATATGCTGACGTGTAGAAAATTGAAATCAAGAATATAAAAAAGACAACTAATAATATGAAGCACAGCCAATATTTAAAATACAACTATTAATAAACATCAAATAAATTGAAGTCACATACATCTAAAGAATATCAACTTTCATGGAACTTCAATGATGTTCATATTTTTAGAAACTCACGACATGAAAAATAAGTAATATAGCCTTCAATTTTTTGCCCAACGATCTGGCATTTGTCTAGTCTAACGGTGTTTATTTTTGTCATGGACACGGGCAATATGCAGAATGAGGGCTCTCGAAGACATGAAGTGTAATTTTGTCACACGACAGGTGGTATCTCCGAAAGCAGTAAAACCTAGTTTGAATAGGTTCCAAGCTGAATAGAACGGATTCTTGCGGTTAGTCCGCCCCTCCAAGGGGGTTGCTGACTGTCCACAGTTCAGAGGGGGGAAGAGACTTGATCTGCTGCGCTTTTGGGAAAATCTTCTGTTGGGAGGAAGACACTTTTAAAATAGATAAAGGTTCTGCAGCCGCTCGCTTTTCGAATCGCTTTAGAAAGAAGAACGAACCACTCGGAGGGTTAATAGTGAAAACCATGGAGACTTGACCCTACTTTACCTTTTTCCTATATTTCTCGAGTATTTGAATTTTTATCATTATAAAAAGACTTTTCT
>BGPR01013358.1:0-10341 GCA_013235015.1 Araneus ventricosus
CTGTACTTCGTTCCAGTTACGTATTGCTGGGAAGGTGGACGAGTTCACTTATGTACAGGCATAATCCGTAACAGAGTAGCACACTTACAAAAACATTGTCCTTCCAAAGATGATATGCTTTCGAGGAAGATTGGAATTCGACTATGTATAGGATAATCTAATTAGCTGATTGCATAAATTATTGTCTCTTCAAAGATATGCCCTGTGAAGATTGGACGAGTTCACTTGAGTATTGAACGCATATATTAGTTTTGGATGCACATTACAAAGTATTTCTCTCAAAATGATATGTCTGGGGATATGACAGCCATTCACTGTATTATGCTTACCATCTATAACTATGTATGCAGACTTACAAAAATATTGTCTCTTCAAAGATGATATGCCTGGGGAAGATTGGACGAGTTCATTTATACATAGGCAAAATCTATCGGCAGAAAAGCACAGTATTCTCGAAAGATCTAGAATTGTGGCCATAAGTTGTTCTTAAGATACTTATAATTTTAAATAATTGCTTGATAGATGAATTTTTTAAATTTTAAAATTAACCCTTCAGCCGTTAGGCTTTCAGATTGCTAAGTTTAACGAAATTGTCACGTTATAAGAGAAGGTTATTCTTCAAGTTTTGAGGTTTTGGACAAAAGGATCTCAACCCCCTTTTGTGGTCATTTTCTCTCCGTAGGGGGTCTATTACACCTGTTATAATTCAGAAGTGACAGATGACTTCTAATCACGATTCTTTGTGACAGAATCCTTTGTTAGAATACCCTTCTTTGAGTATTCTCAGAAAAGTTGGTCAAACTGACCCTCCGCTGACCACAGACACTCCTTCTCATTATGTCAACCGCCTGAAAAACTTGTAGAAGGAAAATCTCGGGTCTGACACTTATATGGAACTTTTCTTTTCCGAGTCAGTCTCGGGTCTGCCGTTATGAGAGGAAAAAAGTTCACTCAGATATCTCGGGCCTGACGCTAGGAGGGTTAACTCAATGTTAGTTTTTTTTAACTTGTTGTACTTTATTTTAGAAATTACTCCCAAACCATGTAAAAGAATAAAATATGTTGGTGATTTTAATGAAGAGGTTTTGGAGTCGCCAACCAAGGCTAAACTTGCAGTGACAGTGTCAACTGAAGAACTCAATAAAAAGTCGAAAATAATTAAGACTTTGCGCCAAAAAAAACGTAGAATGCAAAAGAAGCTGAAAACTTTTCAAGAAGCTATAGATTACCTGAAACTGAAGGCACTTATTTCTAATCACACTCAAGAAGTCTTAGAAGTATGTTTTTAATATTATATTAAATTTAAAAATTTAAGTACCATTTATTGGAACTTCTTAACCTTATAATATGACACATGGTGTGTTTCTTAATAATTTTCCAAAGTGATATCATTATTAAAAGATATTACTTTATTAAATACTTCAAAGTTAATTCTAAGTAGCTATCAAGTTTATTAGCATCTATGTCTCAATCGGCCAAATAAGCGGGAATGGTTAAACATGGCACATTGTTGTTCCTATAATCCAAAATACTAATAAATTTATATTTAAATTTGATAAAATTTAATATTTTTTAATTTAATGACTATTCTTGATTTTTCTATCTTCAATGAGAGGTCTTGCGTGTTCCGCCTCAATATTTTTTCAGATGATTTTTTTTAAATTTAAATTTTTCTTTCCTTTCAGCTTTCTATGCCAACATCAGACTCTTCAGCAGAGATCTTTAAGCAACTGCAGAAAAAACAGGGAAATTATGAAGAAGGAATAAAATCTTTTGCCTTAACTATTAACTTCTTTTCGAGCAAGGCGTACGATTTTGTACGAGAAGCTCTTTCCCTCAATTTGCCTCATCCATCAACCTTAAGAAGATGGTTCCAATCAGTGGATGGTGATCCTGGATTTTCAAATGTTGCATTTGAAGCTTTAAAGGTTAAAGCAAATGCAGCAGAAAGTAAAGTAATATGTTCTTTAATTGTAGATGAAATGTCAATTCGCCACCAAATTGAATTTGATGGTAAAAGACTCTATGGTTATGTAGATCTCGGAACACAGCTACCAGAGGCTACAGAGGCATATGTGTTTTTGCTTAATTGCATTAATGAAAATTGCCTATAGGTTACTTTTTGATAGCAGGGTTAGATGCCTCAGAGCGAGCCAGTATGGTTGAAAAAGCTCTAGAGTTAATCCATGACAGGGGAATTGATGTAGTGTCTCTAACGTTTGATGGACCTTCCACTACCACTGCGACGGCTAAAGAACTTGGTTGTACATTTGAAGCTGAAGCAATAAAATCCCATTTTCCCCATCCTGTAACTCAAAAAGATATAGTCGTTATTTATGACCCAAGCCATATGGTAAGATTAGTCCGTAACTGTTTGGCATCAAAAGGTTCAATTTTTGATGATCAAAACAGGATGGTGAGATGGGATTTTATCGCCAAGCTTCACGAGTTACAGAAAAAGGAGGGACTACACTTGGCAAACAAACTGCAAACCCGCCACATTCAGTGGCAAAGGGAGAAGATGAAAGTTAACCTGGCTACACAGGTGTTTTCGAAAAGTGTAGCTGATGCCTTGCTATATCTAAACAATTCTTTACAACATCCAGACTTTGAAGGTTGTGAGGCCACAGTTGATTTTGTAAAACTTTTCGACTCGTTATTCGATATCTTCAACTCAAAAAATTTGCTTGCTAAAGGCTTTAAATCTCCTTTGTCCAAAAATAATAATGAGAACATCTTTAAATTTTTATGTGACGCTGAGAGTTACGTCAGAGGTCTGAAAATTTCTAGAAATGGTCCTTCAATACTCAACAGTAATCGACGTACAGGATTTTTAGGATTTCATGTATGTATTAAAAGCCTAAAACTGTTAATTACATTAATCTCATAATTAATTACATTTCAATACATTAATACATTAATCTCATAGGAAGTTCAACTTTAAAATTTATTATGACTTATAAATTATCACAGGACCACCTGGAAATGCTATTTAGTGTGATTCGTAGCAAAGGGGGGTTTAACAATAACTCTATTGATAAACAGTTTCAAGCAGCCTATAAAAGGATTTCGTTACGAAATCACATTAAGGCATCTACCTCTGGAAACTGACTACCATTAGATGGCACGTTTGTTTTAGACATTACACAATATAAAAATAAATTTCTTTTCAAAATGAACAAAATGGTTGAACCTTTTGCTGAATCAAATGGAGATTCATGTAGTGCTATTGAGGATATGCCTGCAGATCTAAAAGGCTTGTCTTTTGTTGTCAGTGATGTGGTAAGGCTACATAGCTGGCTTCATTTGTCGAAAATTGGCCAACAGTTTGAAATGTGCTGCTTGTGTGTCAACAATCCTACTTTCTCTGAGCTTATTGAGCAAAAATATAGGGGAGGCTTAGTGTATCCTGGTTTGGAGACTGAAAAATTATGCAAAGAAGGTGAGAGGAAATTAAGGTATTTTGAGTATCAGAATTGGTTGAAAAGAAAAAATATAATTCAAAATTTAACTGTCCACACTCTAACAGATGTCGAAAGCAGTCTATCTCTACTCTTTGAGTGACCATATTTTAGAAAAAGAAGTGCTGCATGACCATAGAACCTTGTTAATGAAATCCATTTTGCGTGAATTTTTTCGAATAAGATTAAACCATATAGCTAAATCAATCACTTCAGACTTGCAAAAATTAAAAAAACAGAAGTAAAAGTACAAAACTACAGTAGAGTCTCCCTACAACGAAGTCTCCCTACAGCGAATTTCTCCCTATAACGAAATTTTTAATCGGAATGTTAAATAACATTCAAAATATTCTCCATATAACGAAGTGGTTGTCTCCCTATAACGAATTTTTTCAGATCTTTATCTTTTCGATTTTTGAAGAAAGTTGCTAATTTCTGTGCAAACAAATCGCTCACACGTGCCTGTTTCTGGAACCACTCGCATTGTTCATTCCGGCGATAACACATAACAATAGAATGCTATGTGAAGGGTAATGCAGTTGTGGGGACCTGGGTTTCTACAGAGGGAGCAACATTTCTACGGGTCAAGATTCCAAGAATCGGGGTGGAGTGGGGGTGGAAACAGCAAATGGATGTGACAATACGCATTTTATGTTTATCCGTACTAGTACATATTATTCTCTAAATTGGTGAATTGTCTTCACTCTTGAGCAATTTATTTATACAATAAAAATTAGTATAATTTTAACAAATTTATAATAAATATTACTTCATTTTTAATTGAAAGTCATAATTAAATATTTTTAAACTTATCGCACATATTAAAAAGTTTGTTACATTTACTTAAATAACTGCAAAAATCTCTAATGTCCGTATAACGAAATTTTCTCTATAACGAATTTTTCAACTGGAAAACAAGCGATTTCTTATAGGGAGATTCTACTGTAGTTATATTCAAAGGCCATTAATATTCAAAACAACTAACTATGGCTTAAATAATTGCAATTTATTTGGTAATATAACTTGAAAAATAGATCTGTATAAATCATTGCCCATAGATGCGATGTGGCAACAAAAGAAATTATCAGTTGACTGTACTTTGTGAGAACATTAGTAACAATATAAGTGTTAAACAACATGCATTTAAAATGAAATTGCGCTCATAAAGATGTTAGTTTTATTTTATTAATAAAAGAAATTTTACATATATTTTCTTTTCTATTCGTTTATTACTTTGTATGAAACTAAATTTGGACCCTAGTTACACTATGACCATATCTGAAATGGCTGTCATTATTTACATCTAGTGTTGTGTTATTTTTAATTGTAAATAAAGTTCAGTGTCTGCATCTTTGACTTGTTTTTTGAATAATAAAAAAAGAACACAGAACATACTAAATGTGTATTTCAGAAAGTAAATTCTTGAAACACTTCATTGGGCTCTTCAATTTAAACTTATTGCTACCTTTGAACTAAAATTAAATACAGCTTAATTTTTGAATTAAAAAAATCCTTCTGTAATCAATATTCCACAGAACAAAATGTTTTTCTCCTGGAAAAAAATGGGTTATATACATTGTCTTTTATAGCAGTTGGATATTTTTATTAAAAAATATGGTTAAAACAGAGTTTTGGCATTTATTAACGAACAAAAAGTTCATGCGATTTTATCAAATGTCTGTATAGTTTATTAATAAGTTTAAATAAAATGTTAAATTATACAATTTGTGCAACGTTGATTAATTTAACAAAACAGTTTGTTTTATTATTTCAAGTTTAAGAAATTCTCATTTACAAATTGAAATTATTTATATTGTTCTATTTTTTAGATGAAAAAAATTTTATGACTATAAAAATAAATATAAGAAATAATATGAATAACCTTAAATTCTTTGGAAAAACCAAATTATTTTTTAAAATTTCAATTAAAATAAATAAGTTTTGATTATTTTATTTGCTAAATAATTGAGCCAAGGCATATACAAGGATTTATTTCAGAGGGGATGCATACGTCTATTTAAGGAGCATGATCCATAACTTCTAAAACTATTCAATTTATTTCGGAGAGGGCCTCAGCCTCCTTATATACGCCCCTGAAATTTAATAGCATTTGTACCTTAAAAATATTGCTTTAAATAAAAAAAAAAAATGATTTTTTTTATTTAAAAAGTTTAAGTATATAATTTGTTTTTGTAACAGTCAGTTGAAGTATTATATTGTGTAAGGTTTAAAACAAATGAAAATCCTATTCACGTAAAATCCAATTATTTTGATTTCTTCCGTTTTGTGAGTTTTTAAATGAACTAAAATAGTAGCGTTTCACTACTTGTAGAAATGATACTTGTTTCAAACACTTCTCATAATCGCTTCGCCAAATGTGGCGATAAGAAGCCAAGAAGTTCCTCTTTAGTCACGTGACAAGTGGATTTTCTACTGAAGTGTTTGCTTTACTCCGAATGCGGGTTTTTCTACAGCGTGAGCGGTCTAACTATAATCCTTAGACTATGGCTGCGACAGTCGGTTATCACAGACGGACTCGTGCATCTAGAAGAATAGTCATTAACTATCAATGAGCTGCGACAGCCCGTTATCACAGACGGACTCATGCATCTAGAAGAATAATCATTAACTATCAATCAATGAGCTGCGACAGCCCGTTATCACAGACGGACTTAATGCATCTAGAAGAATAGTCATTAACTACCAATCAATGAGCTGCGACAGCCCGTTATCACAGACGGACTCATGCTGGAGAGTAGTTGTTTGACATTAAGCATAATTGATGCTATTTAGAGTTTTAACATTTTTGCCGGGCCGGGACGAACCTTTTTTAAGTTCTGTCTCTCTGCTCCTTGTCCTCTTCGTCAGTTCATAACATAACACAACAGCATACCCCTCAACTCGGAGCCAGGACGCCTCCCTGTCGGTTGGGTGGGTATGCGTGGAACTTTATTGATAAAGCAAGAGCAAGAACAAATTGCATTTTATATATAAGGATACAAAGATAGGAAATACAAATATAAACACTAACATATACACACGCAGAAAACACAAATGTAAAGAAATTGTCTTGTGGGTTACGTAAATGCAATCCAATAAGCAGGATTTAAAAAAAATAAAGCTCTTTATTTTACAAATATTCCAAGCAAAGAAACGTAGCACAAGTATTAACACAGCACTAGTAAAATTTCACAACAGACTACCAATAAATCTCAACACAGCGCCCAAAGGTTTCTTGTTAACTCACCAGCTTGTTTGCAGGTCAAATTCCAACTGACTCTTCATGGCTCGAGAGCTTGCCTTTATACTTTCCAACAGGAAGTGACTTCATTACGTAGGGAGTGACGTATAATCTCCAGAAAGTTCATGAAACCATTAGAAATAGCTTGAAAGTTCGATGTCCTTCTAGAAAATTCTCTTTGTTGCCAAAGTCGCCAAGATTAGCATCTCAGGGAAATGACTTTATAGCTTTGTAACAATATACACTAAACTAGACTCTGCCTCCTAGAATAATCACATGTATTTTTACATGATGCTGTTGATGACAAGTTAGACGTGTGGTGAAATAGGAAATAACACACCTTTCCCAAGCAAAAACATATTCTCATTTCCCATTCCCATGGTAAACACTTTATATATATACAGTGACATCTGTTTAAAACGGACACTATAAGAAACAGAATCCTGTTTTAAGCGGAAAAAAATATTTGGTACCGTCGGAAATCCTCATATACTAATGAGCCCTGCATGAAACGGAATCCTGTCTAAAACAGAAAATTTTTCTAGTCCCTTTAGATTCCGTTTTGTACAGGTTTTACTGTACTGCCAAATTAACCGGTCATTCTCTTATCAGAACATTGTATTGAAATTGGAAAGGAATTTTTAAAAAATACTAATGAGCCTTGGATGAAACGGAAAATGTTTCTAGTCCCTTCAGATTCCGTTTTGTACAGGTTTTACTGTACTATCAAATTAACCGGTCATTCTCTTATCAGAACCTTGTATTGAAAATGGAAAGGAATTTTTAAAAAATACTAATGAGCCTTGGATGAAACGGAATCCCGTCTAAAACGGAAAATTTTTCTAGTCCCTTTATATTCCGTTTTGTACAGGTTTTATTGTACTGTCAAATTAACCTTTCATTCTCTTATTAAAACTTTGTATTGGAAATGGAAAGGAATTTTAAAAAAATACTAATGAGCCTTGGATGAAACGGAAAATTTTCTAGTCCCATCAGATTCCGTTTTGTACAGGTTTTACTGTACTATCAAATTAACCGGTCATTCTCTTATCAGAACCTTGTATTGTAAATAGAAAGGAATTTTTTAAAAATACTAATGAGCCTTGTATGAAACGGAAAATTTTTCTAATCCCTTTACATTTCGTTTTGTACAGATTTTACTGTACTGTCAAAAAATTATACTTCCGTTCAGTTACGTATTGCTACATACACACGCAGAAAACACAAATTTATACAAACAAACTAGACTCACTGCCTCCTAGAATAATTGTGTATTTTTTACAGCAGTGCTGTTGATGACAGTTAGACGTGGCGGTGAACACGTGGCTGGAGCCCTGAGACACCTGAGGCAGTATTAGTCTGTCTCTGTGGAATGTTTATTTCCCGGAAGAAGCGTGAGTGGTGACATGGGCGCTTTGTAGTGCGGATGAACTGGGTGAGCTGTTCCGATTTAAGTATTAGGTCTTCTTGGCTGGTGAGGTAAAGTTAGGAGGTCTATTATTTATTTTGTTGGCCGGCGGTGGTTGGTTGTTGATTTCATCGGGCTTCACGTGGTGATCTACTGCACTTTGGATTACAGGGTGTCTAAAGGAGAACGCGTGAGGCTGCGCTTATGGCATAGGAAGGGCGACTTCTCCCACAGGCACAGCAGTTGTCAGGTGTTTTCAGATGGAAAGATAGGATGGGAGGGCCGTGCCCTGTAGTAAAACTGAATGAACTGCCCTCGGCCGGTTGTAATTCAGGCCCTACGTCTTGGAGATGTGGGCAGCCAATATACATCATCCCAGTGCACTCTGCCATTTTGGCCCGGTATACTTGAATCTTGTTTCTCAAGATGGCAGTGTCGTCTTCCTCTTCAATGCTGTACTCAAGTTGGGTGTTGAGTTTCCTGCTCTCAGGGAGATGTGCTGGGGAAAACATAATACAGGACACTTTTTTTTCAGCAATAAGGGTATTTCTGCATCTCCCTTTCTAGCAATGTAAGTCTCATAACCATACTTAACTTTTAGCAGCCAGGGAATACTCGTGCATCAGAATTTATCAGAAATTTTAGTCTTATAAACTAAAATTGAATCATTAATTAATAATTTGAGAAGCACAAAATATACGGAATCCACACAAACATCTTAAGTATCCTATACCTTCTTAGACAGATGAAAACATTATTGCTTTCCAAAACAGGGTCATCTTATTGAATATGAAAATATTCAAGTATGAGTAAGTTTATAGGACTCATTCAGAAACTGCATCTCTTTCTGTTTGCTGGGTTTGAATAATTAATTTGGAATTAATTTAATTTCGGGAGACTGCCTTGAATCTCTCTTTGGTTACGTTTTACAAAAACAGTATTTGAAGATGCACTCGAGTTGGGTTCATTGTGCGTAAGATCCAATTATAACTTTTTTTGTCGGAGATTTTGTTTTGATTTCTTATTTGCGGATCCAGGTCTGGATCTGATCCACTACTGAACCGACTCATTCAGCTTTAGGATCCCAGGCTCCAGGCATACGCTGTGATCTAAGACTGACAGGTCTGTCAGACGCTATTTGATATTGTAAAAATCACAGTGTCAAATTTCCAGAAGTGATTGATTTGAGAATCACCTAAATAATCTTGCATTCAATTGGACGAAAGCGAATTCCTCGATTGAATCTGGTTTTCTCTTGGCTGAAAGGAGAGAAAAGCTACGCCTTTCCAAGAAGTTTGATTTCACAGACGGAGAGGGAGAAGGAGACTGCTTTAGTCAGCAGGTATGAAAACTCATAAGATCCCATTGCACCCCTTCTAGATTGACTCACCTTTTGATGTGAAGAAGACCTCACAAACAGGTGCTGCCCGCCAACCCCACCTGAGCTGGAGAAGCCATCAGGTCAGGATGGTTCTGAGTGGGATGCTGGTCCCCATGAGACATAAATTTTGTACCACCTTCACAGAGCAGACATTCAATAGATATGTAAAGTTCAATTAGATAATACACAAAAATCACAGAGGTCATCTGTTACTTCCTCTCATTCAGGTCATTGTCCCCACATGACAGGAGACTACCCCCCCTCTGGCAGACTCAACATGATTCTTGTGAGTAAGATGAAACGATCCTCTATGAAAAGCAGTTAGGAAATAACACATCTCTGCAAGCAACAACATATTCTCTTAATTTCCCATACAGGGAAACACTTTATATATACAGTGACACCTGTTTAAAACGGACACTGTGAAACAGTTCCCTGTCTTCAGGAAAAAAGTCTTTGGTGTCAGGAGCCCTCATATGCTAATGAGCCTGTGGCCAGAGCAGGATCCTGTCTAAAGACGGAAAAAATGTTTGAGTCCCGTCGATCCTCTGTATACTAATTTAACAGTGAGAGCGGAATCCTGTATCAAAACCGGAAAAATGTTTGGTCCAGTCAAATCCTCTTATGCTACTAAACCCGGGCCTACCATTGCGTGGACTCCTGTCTTCAGCCGGAAAAATGTTTCCGTCGAGCCTCATATACTAAAATGACCCTGTGTGCCCAGGCAGCGAATCCTGTCTAAAACCGGAAGAAAATGTTTGAGATTATAGAAGATCCCTCTTGCTGTAGCAGCTGAGCCTGTGGCAGTAGATTCTGTCTGAAACGGAAGGTGCTGAATCCTTCCGTTCCA
>BGPR01013358.1:10366-41980 GCA_013235015.1 Araneus ventricosus
AATCCCTTTACATTTCGTTTTGTACAGATTTTACTGTACTGTCAAATTAACCGGTCATTCTCTTATCAGAACCTTGTATTGGAAAAGGAAAGGAATTTTTAAAAAATACTAATGAGCCTTGTATGAAACGGAATCCTGTCTAAAATGGAAAATTTTTCTAGTACCTTTACATTCCGTTTTGTACAGATTTTACTGTACTGTCAAATTAACCGTTCATTCTCTTATTAAAACGTTGTATTGGAGATGAAAATGAAATGTTTTAAAAAACTGGGAGTTCTCTGTTATATATGTGGATTATAAACATGCCTGCCATCCAATGGTTAACTATAGAAAAGAAGGGGTCATCTAATTATATAGTAAATGTCTATCAGAAGTGCGTGTCAAAAAGGGTGATCAGCAGCCAAAGTGGGAAAATAAAATACATATAGCAAGAATATGAGGCTTACATTATAAAACAATATAAACATAATTGTATCTCAAAATATTTGTTTTTCTGTTAGAAAATCGAAAATATGTTGTGATGCAATTATCTGCAAATACATGACCACAAATAGGTACGCTTATAAAAACGATTTTACATAAAGTCACGCAAAGTCAGCGCAATATGCGATTTAGTTTAAGTAAGGACATTGAACTTATTTTCATCTTATTACACTCACAAAAAAATATTTTAAAATATTAAATATCATATAACTTGGAAATCTGAAAAATTATGATATTTTTCATTAAGAAAAGTATCGTAAAAATATACTACTACCCAGAAATAAGTAAGAAGTATTTGGAAATGCAAAATGCTAACAGATGTATTTTAATATGAAATTCAATATCTAAACAATGACAATTTCTTACATGCGCTTCTAATTAAAAAAAACACACTTGTTTTGAGGATAATACAAAAACTGCATATTTAATCACAAAATAATAGATATTTTATTATATAATACCCTTATCATTACATTTTTACATCTTAAGTTATGAGCTTTCGAAATTTTTCGAATCTATGCATATTATTCATTACCGGAATCGGTTAATTGTATCCTATCCTATTCTATGAGGATATAACTGAAACATCGACACTTCAATAATACCAAACATCTCATTTCCCTTAAAATAAAGACCAATATCACTCTAGAACGTATAGTAAATCAGAAAATCCACGCCTAATTCAGATATCGTCCCCGTGTCAGTCTCCGTAGCAATCGTATTTAAATTTTACCATTTCAAATTCTGGTTTGAGGCACCAGTTTCTTCGGGGGCGTGGGTTCGAATCCCACCGCTGCCACCATGTACTGTTTGCGTGTTGTGGCGTTATGTAACTAGGCAGCTTTTTAACACAAATGACATTTATTGACGCACACACAACAACCACAGGTTACAAGCATTCGATTCTGAACATAAACACAAACCGCGCTACACACTGTAAAAAATATCCGTTTTTTTCCCGGACTTTTTCCGTATATTTGACGGTTTAAAACTGTTCTGTTGACAAAACGGTTTTTCACCGTTTTCCGCTCCAGCCATAAATGGTTTAAAACCGTCAGTTCAAATTCTATTTTTCGTCATAAGGCATTGCTTACCGTACAATAACTTTCCCTTTTCTTAAATGTAATTTTATTGCATTCATTTCATGTTTTTAATAGGGTTCCATCTCCGCTATAGTGGAATAAGTGAATATCTTGACTTTAATTATGCATGAACAAAAAAAAAAAAATATTTAGGAAGAAAAAAATATATCACCACTAATACTTTCTCTAATTTTCAAAATAAGTTTAGAAGTTTGAAAAATAATGTAGCTTTTAACATTTTGCGAAGGAAACTTAATTTCATTCGATTCAGAATCAACCATTTTCCACATGAAACAGTATCGTTCAGTAGGAAAACTGACACATTAAAAACCTTTTTTTTTAAAACAAAGAAATAAATGAAATATATTAAACAGGGCATGGTCAAACTGTTTATACATGTTGCAGTAACCTATTGTCACTCATAAAAGCTAACCTTAAAACACGTGTTCTGGCAATAGTTGATTTTACACCACTAGGTGGCGCCAATAGAGCTGTAGTGACTTCAAAACTCAAATAGATTATTTTTACCATATTCTATGAAATCTTCGGTGGTCTAGTGGTTAGAACGACTGCCCTCTAATTCTATGAAGGCGGTTTCGATCCCCGGCTCGGAGGCGTTAGAAGCTTTGTCACCATCTTGCATTGAAATCGTCCAAGTTCAATTAAAAATTAGATTAATTGGAATTAATAATAAACCCTTGATTAATTAATATTCCTAATCGATAATACACATCAGCACGTTTCAGCTCAACTTGAACAGAAGGAGAAAACAACTCCTCAGTCGATGACGTCACTTACTTCGATAATTTAATTTTTAACGAGAAAACTTGATCTCATACGGTAAAAAACCGTTGTGCCTACGTATTTACTTTGTAACTTTTACGGTTTCGCACAACCAACCCAGCTGCCAGTTTAAAACCGTAAATTTTACGGGATTTTTTTACAGTGCAGTTACAGCTAAGCGCGCGGTTCACAGGCTTTGCTTATAGCACAGACTCGAATTGCAACATCTCGAGAGGAAAACACACATCCTGTTTTCAAGATGTGTTTTCAACTTAATTCTAAGAGCTTATCGAACAGAAACCACACATCCTTTTCTCATGATGCGATTTCTACTCGATTCCAGGAGACTTATCGATCAAAGCATCACATCCTGCCAAACAGGATGTCGATTCTAATTGCATCTTATCGAGCGAAAACCACACTTTCTGTTTTTAAAATGTGTTTTCTGCCCGATTCCAAGAGATTTATCGAGCAGAAACCTCACATCCTACCAAACAGGATGTTGATTCTAATTACATCTTATCGAGGAAACCGCACATCCTGTTTGTCAGGATGTCATTTCTATAATTTTACAGACGACAGTTGAAACCAGGCATCCTATGAAACAGGACGTCGTGATCCTAATCTGCTGTACCATCTCGAGGGGAAAACACAGTCCCGCTGCAGAATAAAATTCTTCATAAAATTCCTTCCATAATAAAAAAACTTTATTTCTGTGGTTCACAATAATATTTTACTCATCCATCATTCGGCTGCCTTTAGCGATATTTCTTTGACGCCAAATCTGGTACTAAATTTCAGCAAATAGCGAAGGAGACAATCTGCCCATTTGTCATATTTACTTGGAGACTTGTCCTGCCCCCATCCTGAGGGACTGTAAGAAATTCATTTGCACTTCCCTATACTCAAGTGGGTTAATGAGAACATGTACCTAAATTTCATCTCATCGAAACCTCTTTCTTTAGCTTTGAAGAGATGCTAGAACAAACATACATACATTGAGTTTTATATATGTAGATTTATATATAGGAATATTAACCAAAATATAACTTGTTATATATGAACATAAAAAACAAAGTAAAACAAGACATATCAAAAAACGCAAAACTGAAAGACTAAAAAATCTATTAGACTAAACAAAAACAACAATCCTAAAATAAAAATCCCTTAAGAAACTGGAAAGTTATAGCAGTTTGTGCCAAACAGTGCGCAATGCCACTTAACACCTAGGATTACATGAACTGATTGGACAAAAGCCCTGCAGAAATGACACTAATGCAGTCGAGTAAGTGCCTTTGGTTTGGTGACATCTGGACTGCACGTTTTCGGAACTTCACTCTCTC
Source organism: Araneus ventricosus (assembly GCA_013235015.1). Taxonomy (NCBI): domain Eukaryota; kingdom Metazoa; phylum Arthropoda; class Arachnida; order Araneae; family Araneidae; genus Araneus; species Araneus ventricosus. The sequence goes on from BGPR01013358.1 coordinate 14,058, forward strand.
ATTCCTCATTCAAAATGTGCATGGAGCGGAACCTTTTGCATCCAGCGCAGGTTAGCTGGATTAAAACAAGCTGATTAAAAAAAAAATGAAAACATAGGAACCATAATCAATGCAGGTCACAGGACATATTTCTTAATAGACCTCATTTTATCTGAGATTTTGTTTACAGATTCTCACAGAAAAATCTGATGAAATAAAAAGTAAACATCTAGATATTGCTATGGTACATTTAATTCTTCATAGATAAAAAAATGCTAACCCACAGTATTCCGCTGATTGTATTACACACAAAAATGTGCAACCTTTAACCAAGAGAACGGTAGTAAACCAATAGCCACAATATCTGGTGCGCATCCTTCCAAATTTTCACACACAGAATCAAATTCCAAGAGTAATAACGGAAGTCTGCGTAGAAGATTAAGTCCAGACATCTTTCACGAAAAGTTGAGAATTGTAAAAGGGACAATGTGATAAAACTTCAAACAATAACGGAAGTCTGCGTAGAAGATTAAGTCCAGTCATCTTTCAATGCAGCACTGAGAACTGTGGGGCAAGGACAATGTGATAAAAACTCCAAAACAATAACGGAAGTCCAAGTAGGAAGATTAAGTCTCGTGACATCTTCAATGAAAAAGTTGAGAATTGTAAAAGGGACAATGTGATAAAACTTCAAACAATAACGGAAGTCTGCGTAGAAGATTAAGTTCAGACATCTTTCACGAAAAGTTGAGAAATTGTAAAGGACAGCCGTGATAAAACTCTCAAACAACGGAAGTCCGCGCAGAAGATTAAGTCTGTAGAGCATCTCCTTCACGAAAAGTTGAGAACGTAAAATAACAAATGCGGATACAAAACTTCAAACAATTGCAGGACGTATGAGCGTCCTACATCTAAGGATCCAAAAGCCGACTTCTATGGCGAATTTCCAAATTAATTTAAAAAAAGCAAGACAATAAATATTTTATAGTGCCTATTATAATATTAAGCATGTTCCCTGCTATATGTATAATATCATTTTCAAATGAGAGGATACTGAAATATCTAAGGGCTCAAACAAAGACAAAAGACCTGCCTCTTCAACAAGAAATGCAAAAATAAAGACAAATTTAGCTTAGTATAGCATCGGATTTTATTCCCCTCCTCGGCAGGGAAGTCCTAACCTCGACATTTGGTACAACAAACTCGTCCTCTATAAATACTCTTTTATGACCACTGATTAGCTTGCTCTTCCCAGTCGTATGTGTGGGTTCAACCTGCATCAGAAAAACTGTGAGCACTACAAGAAAGATATCACAAATGTCCTCAGGAAACCACAAATCTTATTCGTAAAGATCTGAAACGCAAACCACTTGAGATTTATTTAAATATAACATACAAACATTTGAACAAAACGGATAATAGATATTGTAACGAAGCCAAGAGAGATCTTGTGCATGACCCTAGTATAAGAACAACAGACGCAAGAGAAAAGCCTCTACATTTTAGGAAATACACCCTCAATCTCTTCAAGACTTCTCTTCTGAATGCCATATAGCCCTGATTTTGGCCAATATAATCAAACATCAGAAATACAGTGAGAACTTATCAATGATAAATTATTCTCATTATCACTATTAATTATTTTGAACTAAATCTATTTCTTACCATCTTTAAATCTCGATTAATCATAAATAAAAAACATTCTGATACATAAATTAATATACATACACATAATATTAAATAATGCGAATACGCCAATCAATCCTTGGGCACTTAACATATCATGCCACTAAAATTTCATTCATAGGATGTGGACACAAAAAAATCACAAGGTATGAAAGATCCCTTCCTCTGGTCATTTCTCATTATTACTGAAATACTAATTATTGCAATTAAGGTATTTTAAAATATTATGAAAACACATCAAGGTGTAAGCACTTTAAATACGCTACAAAAACATCAATCTCCATTAATCTCAGACCTTAAGCACTAAAAATTTGAGAATCTATTCTGCATTTAGAATCAAAAGTGAAATTGCTTTTTACATAGTAGACGGGCCAAACTGACCAATATATCACTAATCTCGATGTTGCAAACACTGGGTTTCTCTCGAAATTAACCAATTTGAATTTCCAGTTTTATATTACTATTATATACACGGCACTGAACGGAAAGCCCATATCCGAGTATACTTGAAAATCGCAAGCATCCATGATAATATATGCATAAATTCCCCAGAATTTTTGAGATCAGTATTAAAACAAATCATGTTAAATAAACAAATAATTAATGCAAATAAAAAAGCAATGTAAAATAATGGAAAAAGTAGCGTTAACTTAGCTTAATTGAAATTTAATTTAGAAAAATCTTGTGTAAAGTGAATACAGATGAGAAAACGGCAATCTTTTAACGAAAAGGCAAAAAAAATCTGCTGTTTCTAAAATTTAATGAATCTTTAATAAAAAAATACATAACAGGCAACAAATAAACAGTGTGAAATTTTAATTACCAAAGCAAAAATTTTATAGATTTTAAAGTAATGTTATCAATCTTACTTAAAGTTTAAATTTTAAAATAATCCAAAAATAAGAAATATTTAATTCTGGTTTTGATTGATAAATTGATTGATTCTTTTTGAGCTCAATAAATACAACCCCAAATATCAGATTCAATGATCAGATGGAGTTACGCCAAAGTAAGACGAGAAAGCACCTAGGAACATTAACTCTACACCTTTCTATTCCTGACATTTTAAGCAAAGGTAAAATAAATCTGAACCATGATTTTACAGGCATTATGTATAGAAATTTTAAGAATAGAGAAAAAACTGAATACTTTGCTGAATCTGATAAAAAAATGTTTGAATTAACCGTCTGCACACATTAAATGATTTAATTCCTACCTATAGTAAAGCAGGAAGGTTTGGTGTATAAAAGTTCTACTGTACTTTATCAGTCCCGCTTTCTCTGACTGAGATTTCTTTATGAAATGTTACAGTGTCCATTCGAGTTTCCCTCCAATAAGAAGTTAGGGGCTCTTTGTGATGTAAAACAACTGCATTCCCCTGATCAAACTACCGTATTCATCTTCACCCCTTTTCTCACAAAATGGTGCAGCAATCCGAAATATCACCAAGTGAAATTACAGGATTCTTTTTTTTAAACCGTCCCGTTCGCAAAAGCTCCAGGGCTTTCTGGAAAAAGAGAGATTATTTGTGCATTTGGTTTTCCATGTGGTATATCAATGTTTCGCATCGCACTATCAAGATAATGAAAACGCTGACATTTTTACACAAGACATAGAAATTTCAAAAATAAGAGAGCCAGATATATTTTCTGTTAATAAACACACAGACGCAACAAAAAATAAATAAATAAAGATGTACAGAAAGATTAAATCTTTTTAAAAAACTAAAGTGAACATATCCATTTTACAAAGTTGCTTTTAGAAGTGATTATTTTAGTTTTGCTTAAAGAATTTAAGAACTTTGGGTATTCAAAGAGGAAAAAAATAATATGAGAACAAAATTGAATGATACCTTCAAAATCTCTGCACACAGCTTTCGGCACTAGATGAGAAAATTAACAAAACGCTTCTTTTGAAAAGCGTATATGTGTGTGTGTTCAATTTCTTTTATTCACCTCATATGTGTCCTTCAAAATATTTTAACCTTTCTCATTTTTTTAAAATAGCTTCTTTCTATGGACCTTTTTTCTTAAAATCTAGGTAACGCATTTTTTAATAGAGAAAAGGAATATAAAAGTCTCAAACTTTTATTTTTAAGCAATTAGTTTGTTTACGAAATCAGCGGTAATAAGACCGTGATGATTTTAAAATTCCTGAAACAGTTTTAACATTTGAACAATGTAATTACGACAGTAGCCAACAACTTTGCACATTTTAAGAGGCTAAATTTTATACCCCCAGGATCGAAGACGCTCAATGCAATCACTGAACGTCATCAAGGCACTAGTCAAGTTTCTTTCTTTTGTATAAAAAAACTGATAGAAAAAAAATCTATAGTAAAGCTAAGAGAAAAAAGTATATTATCCATCCATATAAGCTTAGCAAGGAAAGGTTAAAAATATTCACACTGAGTTACTATATACTCTGCTTCTGTATAATAACTGCGACCATTATGGTTTGTATATCTGAAATTAACACAAAATTTCGGAGATAAAATATCCTTACAATGATATATGATGGAAAGCCAACATTACCAAATTTCATGTTATTAAAAAAAACTGTTAGCATCCCTCAAAGCTCCCCTGCAACCCAATAATTATAAAAAATCTAAATAATTATTTGACTCCTATAATGTGGAAAATCTCTTTTCTATAAATGTTTTATATTTTAGTAACATAAAAATAATATGCAAATAAGCCCACAGTAAACATTAAATTTTAAACCATTGTCTTTCATTTTTTATCATTAAGCATTCAATTCTACCCAAATTCATCGTTTACATTTTTTAAATCTCTAAGATATTAAGAGATCGTGGTATTGTGTTATTTTCTCTTTAACCCATCCGGAAAGAAAAAGTAATAAAGATCAAGATTAGATGAGGATATTTCATTAAAACTCTTTGCTTCTCTCTTACGCGAAGAAAAAGAAAAAAATTTATAAAACGCCAAAAAAATTTGATACTGATTTTGATGATTTTCTGCCATTGAGTACCCGAATACGAAAACACATTTTCTTGGAATTATATATGTCTGTCGCTTCTGTCCGTCTGTAAAACAATACCACCGACCCCTGGTGTGTAGAAGTTATTTGGCCATCGACTTGCTGCCCTGGATTTAGGGAACAAACCCGCAGTTCTTTGGCCCTTGTGTGCAAGGGACCTGCAGGGGACACGACAGTTTTCATTTAGGGGAGCACACTACAGGAAAGTCTAGAGAAGAACGCTCCGGGCTGCTCATTTGATTTTGGTAACGGAAAATTTTGGGATCTACAAAACAGTGCCAACTCATTTCTTTCTGCTGTTTTTCTGAAAATTCTTAATTTACTCTTGTTTTTTTTCCAGCGTTTCAATAAATAATTTCTGCAAATGTCGTGGATACGCAGAATATGTTCTGATCACTTTTTCAAAATTCTGGCTGACCCATTTGTCAATTTGCTGACTTCCAGAAATCTGTGACACCCCTACCCCCCCCTCTGCCACGTCCCTGAAACACCAGTGCTGCATTCAACTAGTACACAGAGGTTCTGCACCCAGAAGTACGTAACGAAAAATTCTAGGTGTACTGGAAGAACCAGTTAGGGAAAAAGAATATAAAAAAAGTTATATGTGGGATTTAAAAAGTTACATGATTTTTTGTTTTTCCAAGGAATACTTGCTAATAACTATACCTGCACCTGAATAGTTAGTTGATTACTACGGATTGCAAGATTTAGCTTATTCTATACGTTAATGCTAAATTCATTACACTTAAACTGTTTTGGCGCGCTTGAACCAATACTATTGTGAAATGTGGATTACAATGTAAAATAGAAATGTAAGTCCACTCCAAATGTTATTAACTGAATCACTTCCCACCCTTGGGTTTCTCAATGAACATGATGTCTCTTGGCAGCACATTTACTGATAAAAAATTCCCTTTGTACAGACAGACGCGATGGCTGAGGGGATGAAACGACCAGAAGTACGCTAAAGCCAAAAGGCCTAATAAAGCAAGCACGCAAGGAAACGAAGGCTTGAATGGCATAAGAAATGGAAAATGGTTCTTAATTCGTCTTGAAGACGACGAGTAAAGTCAACATCATCCGTAAAGCATTTACTGGCAAAAAAAGCAGATGAGCTTATATTACACGTGAATACACATGCATAGGACGATATTTAAAACAGATACACAGAGTATAACAGGCAAAACCAGGAAATACCAGCTGCCCGAACGAACGCCACCAGACGGCAAAAAAATCTCTTAATACCGCTCTCCATCTGATACATCCAAAGAGGTACAGTTCTCGAATAAAAATAAAAAGTAGTGAAATAAGATATAGTATCTAAGGCTGAAACAAACCACAGCAACACCAAACTCTTTAAAGCCAGCCAGCATACCAGTTTAATATAATAAGCGAATGCGTTGAGCATCAGGTTCGAAATATAAATGCAAAACTATAGGTCCTCCCCTAACATTTGGCCCCACCTCCCATGCAGGGTCGGATTTGGTACATTTCTCTACGTCAGGTCAAGAGCATTATATATCCAGAGAATACGATAAAATGTAAAAAATGAGCAGGGTCCCCATCTCGGGCTGAATTCTCCCATGCAGAGCCGATTTGCATACATTTACGTCCTGACCATATATCATATTCAAAGAATATAAAATGTCAAAATAGGTCCTCCCCACCCTCAAAGCCCACCCCTCCCCATGTAGGGGCTGGTTTCATGATCATTTTACGCAGGATTTCCCCAGCCAAAAAAAATCTGCAGAAAATTTCTTTTTTTGAAGATTTCCTCGTGATTTTTTTAAAGACAGAAAACTGGGCATTTTTCAATAATCTGCAGAAAATCTGCAAGAAAATTTTCTTCTTATTATATTTTCTCAACATTGAGACAGAAAACCAGACTTTTCCACTGACCCATTAAAACTGCAAAAATTCTTCTCTAGACATTTTCCTCTAAAGATTCGCAGATCTAAAGACCGAAAAACTTCCACTGACCTGGAGACCCAAAAAAACCTTTAGAGCACTTTCGCAACATTCAGATTTGTAAGATTGTAACTGTGACTTTCCAATCCAAAAAAATCTGATTTTATTTCTTAGTATCCTGGGTAGATCTTTGTGTAAGATTCTGCATTTCACCCTTAATCCACCTGCAGTTATTTTAACACATACAAACCATTAAACTCAGGGACCATAATATCTGGATTTTTCAGATTTGAACTGCACTCCATAACATCTGCATTAGCATTTTGCAAAATTCATGTTCCTAATATTGAAGCTCTTTCCATTGGATATAAAAAACAAAAATTAGAATGTAATTACATTTCATTATTATTTCTAATTCACAGTGACAGGGAGTTTCTAAAATTAAAATGGAAAAAATTGTCTTCAGGGAATCACCCTTAAATATGCCACTGAAAAATGATGAATTCTAAATAGACCTTTAAAATAAAGGCATTTGAGGCTCACCATTTTAAACACATTTTACCCCACAATTTAATTACCTCTTTCACTAGTTTTCCAACTGTCTCTTCTGATTCATTAGCTTCATTTTCCTCCAATGAAGAAGAAATAGAAAGTGATATTTCTTGCCCCTTCTGATGAGAGAACAGAAAATAGATAGAAGGGTGAAAACGAATTTGACAAAACTGAGAACCTAAATTATTGAAACAAAAATATTACTTATCCTGCTATCCATCACACATCTCTACGACTTCTTTAAAACAAGTAGCCCTGAGACCTTGATTTGCATATTCACCAGGGGATGGCGCCACTGAGAGCCATGGGTGACACTGGTAACTTAAATAGACGACTGATCCCGCGCACTGGCAGTCGACGGGTCTTGTGTTGTGGGCACCCGCTACTGAAAAAACGCTCAAGAGTAGGATCCGGCCCAGAAATCCCAGACAAGAGCCTGGAAGTTCAGCTCAAGACCCACATCGTATGCGGCAAGTTGATCCAGCATAAATTAAATTAATACCAAACCTTATTCTGTGGTAGAAAAATCTGGCAGGTATTTGGAACACATATTCTTTTCTGCAGAAAATCTGGAAGGCATTTGGAACATAGTTTTCTTTCAGATATTCTATTTTATTTCGCAGAAAATCTGAAGAAAACATGCCCTAAATACCTCTTCAGATTTTCAAGATTTCTGCAGATTTTGCAGATTTTTTTTAGCTGGCTAAGTGCGGAACGAACAAAAAATTCATAACGAATTCATTGCTTGGAACATATATAGAAAAAGTGACTCCTTACTTGATTATTGACCATCGACTCCTTTGCCAGTATTTATTGAGGATGTCGCTCATAGATGTTACTTTTGCCCAGGATCATTTTGACAGGTGAGAGGCACGGCAGATGGGAGACAGTCTGCCCAGCATATAATCGGTTCGGGTCTCTGCTTTACAGGGATGCCCTTCAAAAATGCAATGACAAAATTAATTAAAATGCAAAATGTTGATATGTAAATTAATTTATTAAATCAAACATATATATAAAACGCTAACCAATGTAAGGTGAAAAAGAGGTTAATTCTCTTTTTTCGGATGGCACCGATCTACTGGAGCCTATTAAACCTGGCAGGAAAGCCATGTCAGGCATACTCATAGGCATACTGATGAGTGGAAACATACAGGGTCTATGGATCCAGTGGATGAGATAAATTCTGGCAAACAGTAAAAGAGACGAAGCTTGTAATGAAGATTGAATTCCATCGCGAAAACAGCTCTCGCCTTCAAGTCAAAACATTTTATTTAGCAACAAACTGGGAAAGTCAAAACATTTATATGAACAAACACAAAAAGGTAAGTCAAAAATGATTTCCAACAACTGTTGAATTACGTAGCACAGACTCAGACCAAATAGCATTTTCTAAACGCTTGTATTGGAGTGTAAAATAATACAATTATAAATAATATGAGAGTAAATCTTAATAACCTTACTTAGAATTCACACAAACTAATATCCTAGAAAAATAGCTCCGTCGTACTATATTAAGAAACAGATCCGGAGAATCTCTGCTTGCCAAAATGGTATAGGTGATCCTAGCATCGTTAATTGCCATTTCATTTGTCCTGATAAACAACTTTTCTCGGAAAAGAAAATGAGTTTTAAGACGAAGAATTCACCACATTTTACAATATGAGGAATCCCTGGATGAAATTTTTCTTAAATAACTCACTGTAGAAAGTGAAAACAGAGATGGGCTTAAGGAGCCAAAAGAACGTCCGATTCAGTGCCAAAAATAGGCCGGGTTTAATGTTTAAATCTAACAAACGAGGAATGACCGTGGAACCTACTATTGTGGAACAAAGCCAGGATCCAAAGAACGTTCCTGACTCAGTGCCAAAATACTAGAAGTTAAAGTCAATCGTGTTAAATCCACAAATTGAGGTGAACATTGCCAGAACCTACCATTGTGAACAAAGCGATCCAAAGAACGTTCCGATTCAGCGCCGTGAAGGGTTTCATCGTGTTAAATTCATTAAACTTGAGGTAGAACACGTGGAACCTACTCATTGTGAACAAAGCGATCCAAAGAACGTTCCGATCAAAAAAGCCAAAAAATAGTTGCCAGTCATCGTGTTAAATTCAAGCCAAATTGAGGTGAACACCGTGGAACCTACTATTAGAACAAAGCGAGCCAAAGAACGTCCAAGATCAGTGCCAAAAATAGTTAAAGCTCATCGTGTTAAATTCACAAACTGAGGAGGTGAACACCGTGGAACTCACTTCCACAGAACAAAGCGAGCCAAAGAACGTCTGATCAGTGCCAAAATAGTTAAAGCTTCATCGTGTTAAATCTTACGTTCGAGGAATCACCGTGTGAATCCACCTATTGTGAACAAAGCGAGCCAAAGAACGCGTCTTATCAGTGCCAAAATAGCTGGCCATCGTGTTTAAATTCACAAATTGAGGAACATCGTGGAGCTGCACTTTATTGCGGAACAGCGAGCCGAAGAACGTCTGATCAATGCCAAAATAGTTAAATAATGTAAGTAAATCTCACAAATTGAGGAGGAACACCGTGGACTAATTATTGTGAACAAAGCGAGCCGGAAGAACGTTCCCATCAGCGCCAAATAGTTTACCATCGTTAAATTCATAAATTGAGGTGAACATCGTGGAGCTCACTATTGTGAACAAAGCGAGCCAAAGAACGTTCCGATCAATGCCAAAATAGTTGTCAATGTTAAATTCACAACGAGGAGAACACCGTGGAATTCACTCATTGTGAACAAAGCGAGCCGAAGAACGGTTCCCATCAGTGCCAAAATAGTTTACATCGTTAAATCCATAAACTGAGGAATGTGGAGCTCTTACTATTGTGAACAAAGCGAGCCGAAGAACGTTCCGGATCACACGCCAAAACAGTTAAAGCCACACGTGTTAAATTCATAAATTGAGGTGAACATCGGAGCTGTTTATTGTGAACAAAGCGAGCTGAAGAACGCGTTCTGACTAACGCCAAAATAGTTAAAGTCATCGTGTTAAATTCAAATTGAGGAGAACACCGTGGAATCTAATTATTGTGAACAAAGCGAGCCGGAACGTTCCGCATTTCAGTGCCAAAATAGTTTAAGCCATCGTGTTAAATTCATAGCAACTGAGGTGAACATCGTGGAGCGTGACATTGTGAACAAAGCGCCGAAGAACGTCTGATCAATGCCAAAATAGCTAGTATCATCGTGTTAAATCCACAAACTGAGAGAACACCGCCGTGGAATCTACCTATTTGTGAACAAAGTGAGCCGGAAGAACGTTCTAATTTCAGTGCCAAAATAGTTTGGCCATGCATCGCAAGCTTAAATCTGTAAATCTCGAGGTGAACATCACCGTGGAGCTTGCACATTGTGAACAAAGGAGTCAGAAGAACGTTGATCAATGCCAAAATAGCCATCGTGTTAAATCTCATAAACTGAGGGTAGAACATCAAATAGCATTTATTGTGAAATCAGCGTTTATCGAAGAACGTCCTGACCAACGCCAAAATAGCTAAAGTCAAAAGTTAAATCTGGCACAAATTGAGGAGAAATGTGAATCTACTATTGCACCAAAGCGGAGCTGAAGAACGTTCCTATCAGTGCCACAAAAAATTAGCTTTAAGCCATCGTTAAATTTAATAAATTGAGAAGATCGTGGAGCTTTACTATTGTGAACAAAGCGAGCCGAAGTGAACAACCTTTATCAGTGCCAAAAAAATAGCTTAGTCATCGTGTTAAATCTTTCATAAATTGAGAACATCGTGTTTACTATTGTGAACAAAAGGAGCCGAAGAACCTGATCAATGCCAAACAGTTAAAGCCATCGTAATCTATAAAATTGAGGTGAACATCGTGGAGCCAGAAATCGGGAAGAGCCGAAGACCCGTCCTTGATCAATGCCAAAATAGTTAAAGTCATCGTGTTAAATTCATTAAATTGAGGAGAAACATCAAAATCTTACCACAGGAACAAAGGAGCTGAAGAACGTTCCTACTAGTGCCAAAATAGCTTGGGTTTATCAAAGCTAAATTCATAAATTGAGGTGAACACTGTGGAGTTTCTATTGTGAACAAAAGATTGAAGAACGTTCCGGATCACACGCCAGAACAGTTAAAGTCATCGTGTTAAATCTATGTAAATTGAGGCATGAACATCGGAGCTATTGCAACAAAGGAAACAAAGAACGTAACTGGATCACTAATGCCAAAATAGTACAGTTTCATCGTGTTAAATCCACAAACTGAGGAACACCGTGAATGTTCACTCATTGTGAACAAAGCGACAGAAGAATGTCCTATCATGCCAAAATAGTTTACGCATCGTGCTAAATTCATACAAGCAAATTGAGGTGAACATCGTGGAGCTGCATATTGTGAACATGAGCCGAAGAACTGACCTGATCAATGCCAAAATAGTTAAAGTCATCAGTTAAATTCATAAATTGAGAACATCGTGGAGCTTACTATTGCACAAAGCGAGCCGAAGAACGTCCTGACTAATGCCAAATAGTTAAAGTCAATGTGTTAATCTAATAAACGGAGGAGAACAGTGGAATCACTCACAGAACAAAAGGAGCCGGAAGAAATCCTGTCTCGTATCAGTGCCATAAAATAGTTTAAGCCATCGTTAAATCTTATAAATTGAGGAACATCAGAGCTCTTACTATTGTGAACAAAGCGAGCCTAAGAACCGTGTCCTGATCAGCCAAAATATTACAGCGCTTCATCGTGTTAAATTCACAAATTGAGGAGAACAATCGGAATCTAATTATTGTGAACAAAGGAGCTGAAGAATCTAATAGTGCCAAAAATAGCTTGGCCCATCGCTAAACGCTAAATTGAGGAACATCGTGAGCTGCATTATTGTGAACAACAAAGTGAGCCAAAGAACGTCTGATCAATGCCAAAATAGTTAAAGTCATCAAAGTTAAATTCACAAATTGAGGAGAATGTGGAATTAAACAAAGCGAGCCAAAGAACGTTCCTATCAGTGCCAAAATAGTTTAAGCCATCGTGTTAAATTGAGGTGAACATCGTAGAGCTTACTATTGTAGAACAAAGCGAGCCGAAGAACGTTCCGACCAATGCCAAAATAGTTAAAGCTCATCGCGTTAAATTCATAAATTGAGGTAACATCGTATTTACGCTAGCTGGAACAAAGCGAGCCGAAGAACGTCTGATCAATGCCAAAATAGTTACAGTCGTGTTAAATTCCATGGGGAACTGAGGAGAACACCTGAATCTACCAGGAACAAAGCGAGCCGAAGAACGTTCCTATCAGCCAAAATAGTTTAAGCCACGTTAAATCCATAAATGGAGGTGAACAGATCGTGGGATTTACTACTGTGGAACAAAGCGAGCCGAAGAACGTTCCAATTCAATGCCAAAAATAGTTAAAGTCATCGTATGTAAATTCATAACTGAGGTGAACACTGGAGCCATTTATTGTGAACAAAGCGAGCTGAAGAACGTTCCGATCACGCCAAAATAAGTTAAAGTCATCGTGTTAAATCTTAAATTCGAGGAGAACACCGACCCGAATAATTATTGTGAACAAAGCGAGCCGAAGAACGTCTTATCAGTGCCAAATAGTTTTGCCATCGTGTTAAATCTATAAATTGAGGTGATTGATCGTGGAGCTTACATTTTATTGTAGAACAAAGCGAGCCGGAAGAACGTTCCGATCAATGCCAAAATAGTTAAAGCCATCGTGTTACCCACAAATTGAGAGAAATTACCGTGGAACTTACCATTGTGAACAAGGAGGCCGAAGAAACGCGTCTTACTCAGTGCCAAAATAGTGCCTAGTCACCGTGTTAAATTCAAAATCTGAGGTGAACATCGTGGATGCATTTATTGTGAACAAAGAGCCAAATAAGAACGTCTGATCAACGCCAAAATAGTTAAAGTCATCGTAAGAATCTAATAAATCTGCGGAGAATAATCGTGGAATTCACTATTGTGAACAAGGAGCCGAAGAACGTTCCATCAGTGCCAAAATAGTTTAAGCCATCGTTAAATTCTATAAATCTGAGGTGAACATCCGGAGCTTTTACTATTGTGAACAAAGTGAGCCAGAAGAGAACGTTCCGATCAACGCCAAAAAGAAGTTAAAGTCATCAAGAATTCCACAAATTGAGGAGAATGTGGAATCTAATTATTGTGAACAAAGGGATTGAAGAACGTTCCCTAATGAAAAGCCAAACAGTTTCTACATCGTGTTAAATCTATAAATTGAGGTGAACATCGTGGATATCATTGCGTGAACAAAGCTGAGCCGAAGAACGTCCCTGATCAATGCCAAAGAAAGTCATCGTATAAATCCACAAATCTGAGGAGAACACCGTGGAATCTACTTATTGTGAACAAAGCGAGCCGGAAGAACGTTCCACGCCAAAATAGTTTGGGCCACTGTGTTAAATCTTATAAATTGAGGTGAACATCGAGCCATTTCATTGCGGAACAAAGCGATCCAAAGAACGTTCCGATCAATGCCAAAATAGGTTAAACATCGCGTTAATCTACAAATTGATGAGAAATGTGGAATCGCATCATTGTGAACAAAGTTAGACAACCGTTCCTATCAGTGCCAAAATAGTTTTGTACATCGACGTTAAATTCATAAAATCGAGGTGAAGATCGGAGCCAGTACTATTGTGAACAAAGTTGTTTTAGAAGAACGCGTTCCGATCACGCCAAAAAGAAGTTGTAAAGCCTACCGTGTTAACTACAAATTGGAGGAGAAATACCGTGGAATCCACTCTTATTGTGAAATTAAAAGTGAGCCGAAGAACGTTCCATCAGCCAAAATAGTTTGCCATCGTTAAATCTACATAAATTGAGGTGTAATGATCGTGGAGCTTATCATTGTGAACAAAGCGAGCCGAAGAACGTCCGATCAACAAAAAAAATAGTTAGTAAAGTCATCGTGTTAAATTCACAAATTGGAGGAGAACACGTGGAATCTAACAATTACGTGAACAAAGGAGCCGAAGAATGTCTTATCAGTGCCAAAATAGCTTCAGTTTATCATGTTAAATTCAGCAAATTGAGGAACATCGTGGAGTTTATCATTGTGAACAGCGAGCCGAAGAACGTTCCGTCACCAAATAGTTAAAGTCATCGCGTTAAATTCACAAATTGAGAATCAAAGGGAATCTAATTATTGTGAACAAAGGAGCCGAAGAACTCATCAGTGCCAAAAATAGTTTAATATCAAGTTAAATTCATAAATCTTGAGGTGGTGAAATTGATCGTGAGCTTACTATTGTGAAACAAAGGATCCGAAGAACGTTCCGATCAATGCCAAAATATAGTTAGTCATCGTGTTGGGTTCCACAAATTGAGGAGAACAACGGAATCTACTCATTGTGAAATAAAGCGGAGCCCAGCGAAGAACGTTCCCATCAGTGCCAAAATAGCTAGTTTCATCCGTGCTAAATTCATAAATTGAGGTGAACATCGTGGAGCCACTTATTTGTGAAACTGTGCTGATTTCGAAGAACGTCCCGATCAACGCCAAAATAGGTTGAAGTCATCAAATTAAATCACAAACTGATGGAGAACATCGAATCTAATTCATTGTGGAATGAAAGCTGAGCCGAAGAACGTCCTATCAGCGCCAAAATAGTTTGACCGTTATCCATAAATTGAGGAACATCGTGAGCTTATTTCATTGTGAAACGGAGCCGAAGAACGTTCCGATCAACGCCAAAAGAAGCAGTCATCGTTAAATCTACAAATTGAGGAGGAACACCTCGCGGAATCACTCATTGTGAACAAAGGAGCCGAAGAACGTCCTATCAGTGCCAAAATAGTTTATTTCATCGTGTTAAATCATATAAACTGAGGAGAACATCGTGGAGCTCACTATTGTGAACAAAGCGAGCCAAAGAACGTTCCGATCAATGCCAAAATAGTTAAAGTCATCGTGTTAACTAGCCAAATTGAGAACACCGTGGAATCCACTATTGTGAACAGCCGAAGAACGTCTTATCAGTGCCAAAATAGTTTGGGCTTGAGGCAATCTTACACCTGAGGTGGAACATCGATTTGCTAATTATTGTGAACAAAGCTGTAGAGCCTAGTGAAGAAATCAAGTTCCGATCAATGCCAAAATAATAGTTAAAGTCATCGTGTTAAATTCACAAATTGAGGAGAACACCGAATCTTACTATTGTGGAACAAAGGAGCCGAAGAAATCCGTCTCCTTAATAGCACAAAAAGAAGTTTAAAGGCTTATCAGTAAATTCATAAATTGAGGTGAAATGGAGCTTACTATTGTGAACAAAGCGCGAGCCGAAGAACGTCTGACTGGCACGCCAAAAGAAGTTAAAGTCATCGTGTTAAATCCAATAAATTGAGAACACCGAATCCACTATTGTGAAGAAAAGCGAGCCTCAGTTAGAACAAACGTTCCCTAACAGTGCCAAAATAGCTTGGGCCATCAAATTCATAAGCAAATTGAGGTAACATCGTGGAGCTTACTGTGAACAAAAGGAGTCAAGAACGTTCCGATCAATGCCAAAATAGTTAAAGTCATCGTGTTAAATTCACAAATTGAGGAGAACATCGTGGAGCTCACTATTGTGAACAAAGCGAGCCAAAGAACGTTCCGATCAGTGCCAAAATAGTTTAAGCCATCGTGTTAAATTCACAAATTGAGGTGAAATATCGAGGCTTACTATCAGAACAAAGTTGTAGAGCCAAAGAACGTCCTGACTCCACACGCCAAAATAGTTAAAGTCATCGCTAAATTCACAAATTGAGGAGAACACTGGAATCTACTCATTGTGAACAAAGGAGCCGAAGAACGTTCCCCATCAAAAATAGTTTAAGCATCGTTAAATTCATAAAATTGAGGTGAACATCGTGGAGCTAATATTGTGAACAAAAGCGAGCCGGAAGAACAAATCTGATTCCAATGCCAAAATAGCAGTCATCGTGTTAAATTCACAAACTTTGAGAGAACACCGGAATCATTGTGAACAAAGCGAGCCGAAGAACGTCCATCAGCGCCAAAAATAGTAAAGGCCATCGTGTTAAATTCATAAATCTGAGGTGAAGATCGGAGCCTAATATCAGGAACAAAGCTGAGCCAGAAGAACGTCTGACTCAATGCCAAAAAAATAGTTAAAGTCATCAAAAGTTAAATTCCACAAATCTGAGGAGAACAGGAATCTTAATTATTGCAGAACAAAGGAGCCTAGAAGAACGTTCATCAGTGCCAAAAATAGCTTGGGCTTCATCGTTAAATTCATAAATTGAGGTGAACATCGTGATTTCTACTATTGTGAACAAAGCGAGCCGAAGAATGTCCGATCAACGCCAAAATAAGCTAAAGTCAATGCTAAATTCACAAATTGAGAACACCGGAATTCACTATTGTGAACAAAGGAGCTGAAGAACGTCTTACGCCAAAATAGTTTAAGCCATCGTTAAATTCAAATTGAGGCAGGAAATATCAAATATTTACTATTGTGAAACAAAGTGAGCCAGAACGTCTCCAGCACTCAATGCCAAAATAGTTAAAGTCATCGTTAAATCTACAAATTGAGAGAAGACTGAATTCACTATTAAAACAAAGCGAGCCGAAGAACGTCTCTAATAGTGCCAAAAAATAGTTTAAGCCATCGCTAACCATAAACGTTGAGGTACATCGAGCTTACTAGAACAAAGCGAGCCGGGAAGAACGTTCCTGATCAATGCCAAAATAGTTAAAGTCATCGTGTTAAATTCATTAAAATTGAGGAGAACACCACCGTGGAATCTACCATTAGAACAAAGGAGCCGAAGAACGTTCCTATCAGTGCCAAAATAGTTTAAGCCATCGTACAATACCCATAAATTGAGGTGGAACATCGTGGAGGTTTACTATTGTGAACAAAGGAGCTGAAGCAAGAAAACGTTCCGATCACACGCGCCATAAAATAGTAAAGTCATCGTGTTAAATCTACAAATTGATGAGAACATCGCGGAATTCACTATCGTAAAAGGAGCCGAAATAGATCCGTTCCCAGGAACAGCGCCAAAAAATGCCCACCAGTTTGCCATCGTTAAATTCATAAACTGAGGTGAACATCGTGAGCTTACTTATTGTGAAACAAAGGAGCTCCTAGCTGAACGTCTGATCGCCAAAATAGTTAAAGCCATCGTGGCAATTCACAACTGAGGGATCGTGGAATCTACCATTGTGAACAAAAGCGAGCCGAAGAACGTTCCTCCTACTTCAGTGCCGCCAAAATAGTTTTGGGCTCATCGTGTTAAATCTTATTGGAGGTGAACATCGTGGAGCTTACTTTATTGTGAACAAAGGAGTCGGAAGAACGTCCTTGATCAATGCCAAAATAGTTAAAGTTTCTCGTTAAATTCATAAATTGAGGAGAATACTGGAATTCACTATTGTGAACAAAGCGAGCTGAAGAACGTTCCTCATCAGTGCCAAAAAATAGCTTGTAATACATCGTTAAATTCATAAATTGAGGTGAACATCGTGGGAGCTAATATTGTGAACAAAGTGAGCTTGTAAGAACGTCCTTGACTAATGCCAAAATAGTTGCCAAAGTCATCGTGTTAAATTCCACAAATTGAGAGAACACTGTGGAATTCCATTGTAACAAAGTTGAGCCACGAAGAATCCAAGTCCCACTAGCCAGTTTAAGCCATCGTGTCAGTTAAATTCATAAATCGAGGTAGCATCGGAGCTTACTATTGTGAACAAAGCGAGCTGAAGAACGTTCCGATCACCACGCCAAAATAGTTAAAGTCATCGTGTTAAATTCAATAAATTGAGGAGAACATCGTGGACCCACTATTGTGGAACAAAAGGAGCTTCGGAAGAACGTCTCATCAGTGCCAAAATAGTTTAAGCCATCGTGTTAAATTCACAAATTGAGGTGAACATCGTGGAGCTTACTATTGTGAACAAAGCGAGAGCCAAAGAACGTTCCGATCAGTGCCAAAATAGTTTAAGCCACTGTAAATCTACACAAATTGAGGAGAACACCGTGGAATTCCATGGCACTCATTGTAAACAGTAAGCGAGCCGAAGAACGTTCCTACCAGTGCCAAAAAATAGTTTAAAGGCCATCGTGTTAAATTCATAAATTGAGGTGAACATCGTGGAGCTTACTTTCATTGTGAACAAAGCGTATTTGAAGAACGTTCCGATCAATGCCAAAATAGTTGTCATCGTGTTTAAATTCACAAATTCGAGGAGAACACCGTGGAATCCACTAGCTGCGGAACAAAAGTTGAGCCAGAACGTTCCTATCAGTGCCAAAATAGTTTAGCCATCGTGTTGTTCATAAATCAGTGTGAACTCGTGGAGCTGCATTTTATTGTGAACAAAGTTGAGCCGAAGAACGTTCCGATCAATGCCAAAAATAGTTAAATACTCGTTACCCACAAAGACTTGAGGAGAACATCAAAGGGAATCCACTAATATTGTGAACAAATAGAGCCGAACGTTCCCATCAGTGCCACAAAATAGCGCAGGTTTCATCGTTAAATTCATAAATTGAGGAACATCGTGGAGCTTTACATTGTGAATGTGCTGAAGAACGTTCCATGGATCAATGCCAAAATAGTTAAAGTCATCGTGTTAAATTCACAAATCTCTGAGGAGAACACCGTGAATTCACTAATTATTGTGAACAAAGGACGAAGAATCAGCCAAAATAGTCTAGTTTTAATGTGTTAAATCCATAAGCAACTGAGGTGAACATCGTGGAGTTTCTACTACTGTGAACAAAGCTGTCGAAGAACGTCTGACCACGCCAAAAAATAGTTAAAAGTCAATGTGTTAAATTCACAAATTGAGGATAGAACACCGTGGAATCTATGCACTCATTTGTGAACAAAGGAAGAGCCACGGAAGAACGTTCATCAGTGCCAAACAGTCAGCTTCATCGCTAAATCCATAAACTGATAGTGAAAATCGATCGTGGATGCATTAGAACAAAGAGCTGAAGAACGTTCCGATGCCAAAGAAGCAAAGCTCAATGCTAAATTCACAAATTGAGGAGAACACTTCGTGGAATTTACTATATTGTGAACAAAGCGAGCTTTCTGAAGAACGTTCCCTATCAGTGCCAAAATAGTTTAAGCCAATGTGTTAAATCTTATAAACTGGAGGTGAACATCGTGGAGCTACTATTGTGAACAAAGGAGCCAAACGTTCCGATCAATGCCAAAAAAATAGTTAAAAGTCACTAAATTCACAAATTGAGGAGAACACGGAATTCAACCATTGCGAAACAAAAGCGAGCCGAAGAACGTCTTTAACAGTGCCAAAACAGTTTGGCCATCAAAAGTTAAATTCATAAATTGAGGTGAACACTGTGGAGCCACTATTGTGAACAAATAGAAGAACGTTCCGATCAATGCCAAATAATAGTTAAAGTCATCAAGTTAAATTCACAAACTGAGGCAGAGAACACCGTGGAATCGCTACACTATTGTGAACAAAGCGAGCCGAAGAACGTCTCATCAGGCGCCAAAACAGCCTAGCCTTCATCGTGTTAAATCTCAGCATAAACTGAGGTGAAATGACGTGGAGCCTACTATCAAACAAAGCGAGTCATGAACGTTCCGATCAGTACAAAATAGTTAAAGCCATCGTGTTAAATTCAATAAAATTCTGAGGAGTAGAACACTGTGGAATCTACCAGGAAAACACAAAGGAGCCGAAGAACGTTCTATCAGTGCCAAAAAAAATAGTTTAAGCCATCGTTAAATCTATAAACTGAGGTGAACACTGGAGCTTCTACTTTATTGCGGAACACAACAAAAGGGACAGGCTGAACGTTCCTGGATCAATGCCAAAATAGTTAAAGTCATCGTAGTTAAATCTACAAATTGAGGAGAACACCCGTGGAATCCACTATTGGTGGCGGAACAAAGAGCCGAAGAACG
This sequence comes from Araneus ventricosus, assembly GCA_013235015.1. Taxonomy (NCBI): domain Eukaryota; kingdom Metazoa; phylum Arthropoda; class Arachnida; order Araneae; family Araneidae; genus Araneus; species Araneus ventricosus. The sequence continues at coordinate 34,102 of BGPR01013358.1, forward strand.
TCCTATCAGTGCCAAAATGTTTAAAGCCATCGTGTTAAATCTTATAAATTGAGGAACATCGTGGAGCTTCATTTATTGTGGGAACAAAAGGAGCCGGAAGAACGTTCCGATCAATGCCAAATATTAAATATCGTGTTAAATCTACAAATTGAGGAGAACACTGAATCTACTATTGTGAAATAAAGGAGCCGAAGAACGTCTTATCAGCAAAATAGTTGGTAGCTTCATCGTGTTAAATTTGTTGAGGTGAACATCGTGGAGCTTTACCATTGTGAACAAAAGAGCCGAAGAACGTTCCTGATCAATGCCAAAATAGTTAAAGTCATCGTGTTAAATCACAAATTGAGGAGAACACCGTGGAATCATACTCATTGTGAAATTGTGCTGAGCTCGGAAGAACGTTCCTATCAGTGCCAAAATAGTTTGCCATCGTTAAATTCAAATTGAGGAACATCGCGGAGCTTACTATCAGAACAAAGCGAGCCGAAGAACGTTCCGATCAACGCCACAAAATAGTTAAAGCTTCATCGTGTTAAATTCCATAAACTGAGGTGAACATCGTGGAGCTTTACCATTGCGGAACAAAGAGACAAAGAACATTCAATGCCAAAATAGTTTAAGCCATCGTGTTAAATTCACAAATTGAGGTGAACATCGTGGAACTCACTATTGTGAACAAAGAGCCAAAGAACGTTCCGATCAGTGCCAAAATAGTTTAAGCCATCGTGTTAAATTCACAAATTGAGGTGAACATCGTGGAACTCACTATTGTGAACAAAGCTTGTCAAAGAATCTGATCTAGTGCCAAAATAGTTTAATGTCCCTCGTGTCACCATACAAATTGAGGTGAGCACCGTGGAACCCACTATTGTGAACAAAGCTGACAAAGAAAACCTGACTAGTGCCAAAATAATATTTAAGTCAGCGCAAGGAACCTCTGGCCAAATTGAGGTGAACACCGTGGAACTCACTTATTTAAACGAAGCGGAGCCAAAGAACGTCCGATCAGTGCCAAAAATAGTTTAAAGCTCACCATCGTGTTAAATCTACAAATTGAGGGTGAACATCGTGGGATTCTCCACTATTGTGAACAAAGTTGTTTCGTTAGAACTGATCAGTGCCAAAATAGTTAAAGTCATCGTGTTAAATTCACAAATGTCTGAGGATATCGATCGTGGAGCCCAATTATTGGTGAAACAAAGGAGCCAAAAGAACGTCCTTTATCAGTGCCAAATAGTTTGCCATCGTGTTAAATTCACAAATCTGAGGTGAAGATTGAGCCCACTTATTGTGAACACAGCGAGCCAAAGAACGTCTGATTCACTAGTGCCAAAAATAGTTTAAAGTCATCAGCAATTCACAAATTGAGGAGAATATCGTGAGCCTACCATTGCAGGAAAACAAAGCGAGCCAGAACGCGTTCCTTACTCAGTGCCAAAATAGTTTTGCCGCATCGTTAAATTCACAAATTGAGGTGAACATCGTGGAGCCTGGCTGAACAAAGCTGACGCAAAGAACGTCTGATCAGTGCCAAAATAGTCGTTTAAGTCATCGTGTTAAATTCACAAATCTGAGGTGAACACCGTGGAACTCATTGAAATGGGAAGCGAGCCAAAGAATCCGTTCCACCAGTGCCAAAATAGTCATCGTGTTAAATTGCATAAACTGGAGGTGAACATCGTGGAACTCACTATTGTGAACAAAGCGAGCCAAAGAACGTTCCGATCAGTGCCAAAATAGTTTGTCCTCAGTCAAAATTCATACACCGATGAGTACCGTGAACCCACTCATTGTGAACAAGCGAGCCAAAAAGAACGTCTGATCAGTGCCAAAATAGTTTGCTCAAAGCAAAAGTTAAACTCACAATTGAGGAACACCGTGGAACTCACTCATTGTGAACAACAAAGCGAGCCGTGAACGTTCCGATCAGTGCCAAAATACAAAGTCATCGTGCTAAATCTACAAATTGAGGTGAATGATCGTGGAGCCCATACTATTGTGAACAAAGCTGAGCCCGTGAACGTCTGATCAGTGCCAAAAAATAGTTGTGCTCATCGTGTTAAATCTGCACAACTGAGGAGAACATCGTAGAGCTCACTATTGTGAACAAAGCGAGCCAAAGAACGTTCCTATCAGTGCCAAAATAGCGGTTTACCGTGTTAAATTCCACGTCACTCTGAGGTGGAACATCGTGAGCTCAATTATTGTGAACACAGCGAGCTGTAAAGAACGTTCCGACTAGTGCCAAAATAGCAAGCCACTGCTAAATCTGGCTAAATTGAGGAGGAACATCGTGGAGCTCACTATTGTGAACAAAGGAGCCAAAGAACGTCTTAATAGTGCCAAATAGTTTAAGCCATCGTGTTAAATTCTACAAATTGAGGGTGAATATCGTGGAGCTCACTTATTGTGAAATCAAAGCGAGAGCCAAAGAACGTCTGACTGAAAATAGTTTGGGTTTAATGTGTTAAATTCACAAATTGAGTGAACATTGTGGAGCTCACTATTGTGAACAAAGAGAGCCAAAGAACGTTCCGATCAGTGCCAAAATAGTTTAAGCCATCGTTAAATCTACAAATTGAGGTGAATGTGGGAGCCCACTATTGTGAACAAAGTTGAGCCAAACGCGTTCCTATCAGCCAAATAGTTTGCCCACCGTTAAATCTACAAATTGAGGTGAATGATCGTGGAGCCTAATTATTGTGAACAAAGCGACAAAGAATGTCCTTGGATCAGTGCCAAAATAGTTTACCATCGTGTTAAATTCACAACTGAGGTGAACATCGTGGAACCCACCATTGTAAATCAAAGGAGCCAAAAGAACCGTTCCGATCAGTGCCAAAAATTAGTTTGGGCCATCGTGTTAAAACTACAAATTGAGGTGAACATCGTGGAGCCTACTCATTGTGAACACAAAGCGAGCCAAAGAACGTTCCAAGGACTGTCAGTGCCAAAATAGTAGCTTCATCGTGTTAAATTCACAAATTGAGGTGAATATCGTGGGAGCCTACTCATTGTGGAACACCAAAGGAGTCAAAGAAAAGTCCGATCACTAGTGCCAAAAAATAGTTTGCCTATATCAGCAAATCTTATGCTAAATCTGAGGTGAAACATCGGAGCTCTACTATTCATTGCGAACAAAGGAGCCGCAAAGCAGAACGTCTGATCAATGCCAAAATAGTTTTGCCTGCATCGTGTTAAATCTATAAATTGAGGTGAACATCGTGGAGCTTACTATTTCAGGAACAGTTGAGCCGCCAAAGAACGTCCTGACTGAAAAGCCAAAAAAGTTTAGTTTTATCGTGTTAAATTCAGCCAAATCTGAGGGTGAATATCGTGAGCCCACCTTATTGTGAACAAAGCGAGCCAAAGAAAGTCCTGATCATTGCCAAAATAGTTTTAGTTTGATCGTGTTAAATCCATAACTAAGTGTAATCGATCAAAATGGGAAGCTTACTTATTGCGAAACAAAGGAGCCAAAGAACGTCTGACTAGCGCCAAAATAGTTTAAGTCATCGTGCTAAATTCATAAATTGAGGAACATCGTGGAGTTTCTGGACTATTGTGAATAAAGAGCCAAAGAACGTTCCGCCCAACGCCAAAATAGTTTAAGTCAGCGTTAAACCCACAAACTGGAGGTGAACGCCGGTGAGCCGACATTCTCGGACCATCGTATATCGTTAATGTTGCCTTATTGTCCTGCAAACACCGAACTGTCATCGCATTTCCCCACCATCCACCTGCATTACTGTTGATTTATTTTAGTCCGCTTTCTCCCTAAAATGGAAAGAAACAACGCCTATTGCAATTTTACAAGTAAGAAAGACTGATATTGGAAATTTGAGATTTATTCAATCAGTTTGTATATCTAAAAGATTATTTAGAGAAAAAGAATAATTGACCAAAATTGGCAAATCTATGAAATTGTGTGAGGAAGAGATACCATTGAAGTTTTCAGCATGCAAAGGATATTGATCAGGAAGCTACACCAAAACTGAGCAAGGAATAATGTATTTGCCATTCCAGTCCACAATGCAAATGCGGGAAAAGTATTTGACCAGAAACCATGTTCAATAAAACTATATGAATATTGCATTTGCCATTGCAGTCCACAATGTGTGGGAAAGTGCTGAATGGATCAGAAACCATGCCCATTTAAACCATGTTGAATAATGCATTTGCCATTCCAGTCCATAAGCTGGCCAATGCAAATGCGGGAAGGATTTGGATCAGAATCCATGTCTAATAAAACTATGCGAATACGTATTTGCCATTCCAGTCCAATGCAAACGCGGGAAAAGTTGGATTGACTGTGAAGCCATGTCCAAAATCCATGCGAATACGCATTTGGCTTATTCCAGTCCACGCCACGCAAATGCGTGGGAAAGCTGATATGGACTGGGAAATACACAAAACTATAAGTGATCATCGTGCATTTGCCATTGCATCCACAATGCAAATGCGGGAAAAGGATAGCTATGACCTCAGAAGTCATGTCTAATAAAACTATAAAGTGAATACGTATTTCATGCATTGCAGTCCACAAATGCAAATGCGGGAAAAGGATATGACTCAGCTATGTCTAATTAAAACTATGCGATGGGTTCGCTTAATAAGAACCACAATGCAAACTGCGTGTTGATATGGATCGAAGCCATGTCTAATAAACCATATGAATTACGTCTCTTGGCTACTGCAGCTTCAATGCAAATGCGCTGATATGGACTGCAGCCATATCTAATAAAACTATGCGAATACGCATTTGCCATATCTTAGTCCACACGCAAATGCGGGAAAAGGATTTGGATCAGAAGCCATGTCTAATAAAACTATGCGAATACGTATTTGCCATTGCAGTCCACAATGCAAATGCGGGAAAAGGATATGGATCAGAAGCCATGTCTAATAGGAAATAAAATCAACTTTAAAAATATTACTGGGCTGAAAAGGACTAGCCTTTCATCTTTTTATTATTCAGCGTGTTTATTTTATTAGTTGGCTTAAACTTTATTGATATTTTATAAGAGTAAAATAAGCCATTACCTACCCACTTTTTTAATGTTTTAGCCGCCATTATCCGGCTAGCTCACAGGAAGTGAAAATGACTGTTAAAATAACGTTGGGCAAAGTTGAATTAAATGAAATTTATTTGTTCACACATTTTCCACATAGAATTATTCTGGGTTAACTAATATTACATTACATATATACAACTCGCTAAGCATGGCGAGATTTGTTCGTCCCGTGAGAGGAAAAGCAGCCAGCGTTCTCGCACGAAGGCTCAAGTCACACTGTCTCTCGTTCTTCTCTGGAAAGTCAAAAGTCTTTGCAGCGCCATCCACCGGCAGGAGGACGAGACAAAATGTCATTGTCACAATGTTTTATTTATTTAGCACCTAAACGTCCCCTATCAATGCTTGGCAATTATGGCAACACAATATATCGGGTACTATTCCATTATTATCTGGAATCTTATAGTATTATCTGGGATCCCAATTACCGAAATAAAATTGAAATTATTGAGCGAGTTCAAACTAACTTCTTGCGATATTTACATTACAGGAAAAATGAATTTTACTCGCAGGATGTATCTTCTGCACGTCTACTTGATATCTTTAATATGCATAGTTTGTGTTCCAGACGAGATGTTTCCTGTGTTCTTTTCTTTTACAAGATTATCAATAGTTCGATCGATTGTACAGATATACTGCACTCTATAAATTTCGCTGCGCCTGCCAGATCTTTAAGGAACCAAAGTTCTTTTCCAAATGCATATTCGAGATTTAATTACGTTAACAGGTTCTCTTTGTATAAATTTTCTAGAACTTTCTGAAGAACTTGACATTTATTATATGGCTCCTGATGTTTTTAAATCGAAATGTTTACAACTTTTAAATACATGACCTGTGGGACGCAAAATTTATCTAGTCCAGGGCGCTCAAATTTGTTGAGATGGCCCTGTCTGTTAAACATATATGGATAAAACTAGTGGGAATGATCTCTCCTAAACTTTCTCGTATACTCCTAACACATGTAGAGAAAAAATAAAGCTAAAAGGCAGTAAAACAAAAAAGAACCCCTAACGCAGTGGAGAAAAAAAATGAGCGAAACGTCATATCACGATTTCCGAAGGTCGTCCAACGCGGAAGTGGAATTAGAAACCGGCGTGAGTACCAAAAGGGCTGGGTGTAAGATAAAGGAAACGAAATTTGCAATTTGAACGCCTCTTTTTTAACCGATTGACACAAAAATTGGACACAAATCTACCGTTAAGGTAAGAAGGCCACATACCAAATCTCATTTATCAAAGTTATTTTTTAAAGAAGTTATTGCGTTCAAAAGTATGCGATTATACAGACAGACAGATAGTCAACCCTTTGACGGATTTGGTCCAAAATTTGACACAAACCTACATTCCTGATGACAAAAATGTGTACCAAATTTTATTCACCTAGCTATTTACGTTTGTGAGTTATCGAGTTCACATGATCACGGACAAACAGACAGACTTCCCGTTGACGGATTTTGTCCAAAATTTGATAGAGATCTACAAATTATGTGTCAGGACTATATGCCAAATTTCATCCATGTAGCTCTAATAGTTTTCGAATTATCGTGTTCACAGAGAGACAGACACACAGACATAATTTCAAAATTGTGTTTTTCGGACTCAGGGAGGTCTAAAACGTGAAGATTCGTCAAAATCTCGAGTTCGAATTTTTTGACGATTACAATATTTTCTCTTTGTATACTTCGTATGCGAGAAAGTAAAAATACATGAAAATCAGTACAGGTATGCATAAAATAGGGTACAATACTAATGCTCAAATATATTTTACCCAAATGAAAGGGAAAAATTACCTTTTAATATCCCATTCTTTTCTTTTTCAAACCTTTCAGGTTTTTCTTTTGTTAAGCTTTCAACCTGCAAATTGGTTGCATCTATTCAAAGAGAAAGAGTATTTTAAAGCATTCAAATACTTAAAAATCCAAAGTCGTTACATAAAAAATTCAACTAGCTTTCATTAAATAGCTGAAAATTTAAGAAATGATCTTGATTCAGTGGAATTACATCATAAACAGGTCCATTCAAAATTTATGTCATTCAGAAGAGAATGGAGAGAGGTCAACTGCCTAATTCCTCAGTTGCAACCTTGGTTACATTTTCTCCTTTCAAACTTCACTTTAAAACAATCGTTATCCAAATATTGACGTTACTAGGTGTCGGTTTCTGTATTTTAGGAAATTATATAAATACTAGGGAGTTATACTACTCGCTCCGCTCGTCAACCCCCAAGAATCACGTTGTGATTCTTTTGGAATCACTACGTGATCCCACCTCTCTTCGCTCGCTCGCTCTACAGTCGTGTGTGCCTGCTAGTAATAGGAAATTATAAATACATCAATTACTAAAAGTAAATTTAAATTATTTGAATAGTAGTTCTTTTTTTAAAAACTAAACTTTTAATAACTAAATTATCAAATTATATAATTAAAATTTTACCTTTATACCATATATACGTAAATGTTAAGAAGAAATTTGAATGCTAAAATGCATGAGAAGATGTTTACAAATAAAAATATTTTTCATCATTCAGAAATCAGGCACTTAAAACTTCTCGGTACACACAATTGAATGTTTTTTCAACAGTTTCATTAGCCCTGACTTCATTCCAACAAACTTGTTATAAGTTTTTTCGCTGGGTAGATATTAATGTGTTAAAACCTCAGAAAATTTAAGTTTTCGAAAGATGAGTTAACCCATCTCACAAACTTTTTGCTTAAAAAGGACACTTTAAAGTGACAAATGGCTCTAAATATGTTCAGATTCCCTATTTAGAATTATAAGTAATAATAATTATTTACTTTTACCTTTATA
>BGPR01013359.1:7502-41979 GCA_013235015.1 Araneus ventricosus
GAGTATTATATCAGTGTAAATGTGTATTTTGTTTCTTATTATGTCAGAATGTGTTTTGTTTTACTTTCCTTTCAGTAAATTATTCAATTTTTTAAATGTTAGTTTCTCTTCGATATGTTTGAGTCCCCCATTTAGTGTTATCGTGCCCCACAGGTTGAGAATCGCTGTCTTAGATAACTACAGAAGAATGTGTTTGTATGTCTTGGTGCAGAAAACATTCAATTGTGCTTTTCAGTAAAGAAGAGATTTTAATAAGTACTTTATTTAGATATCATAAACACAATGGTTAATTCGAAAACTATAACTAAAAATAATGTATTTATTCCAAAAATGTACGCAGTGAATTTTCCACTCATTGCGTTAAATGTATTATAGGGAAATTTTCCTTCTTTCTGCAGGTGATATGTGGCACAAATTTAAGTAAAAGCATTTTGAATTTCTTGTTTTCTTGTTGTAACTTAGATTTGATAAAAATCTTATTAAGTGAGTTACAAATAGATGAAAACAATGATGTTTCTTAACATAAAAATTAAGAGAAAAGTTGTCATTAATCTGAATGACGCTTAGTTTTGCATTTTGAGCTGAGTGCCTGAGTCTGATTTCCGCAGTCTTGTTTTACCGTAAGATTTCAGTTCATATACGAGTATTTTTATAAAAAAATGTATATATTACTCACTCAGCAGCATTATGATGATTCTTTTTATTGATTTAGATTAAATCGTAATTTTCTTCGGATGATTTCTGATATAATTATTTTTCTTTTTAAGATTTGATATCGGGAAAATTTCAAGAATAAACATTTTATAGCTTTTTTCTTAAAATGAGGGCAGATGTTCATATATTATAAATTATTTTATTAAGCTTTTAGAGATCATATATGCATCCAATATCCTAAAGTTTAATAGCAATTTAATTTAAAAATACATGTCTTTTTTCCTATTTATGGACGTTTAATCAATCATTCTTTTCTCGTGTGGTGATTAATGCAATTATTGATTGAAACACGATACATACATGAAACACGATAAGGGTACATATTATATACATGTATGAAAAATGCAGGAAACACTGAAATGAAAAATTTAAAGTAATATTTTAATATCCTAATGTAAAAACTATTAATTGACAATCTAAACTGTATTAATTGTATAAACCCATATAAAAAAGAGTCAATTCATAAAAAGCTCTATAAATTGGATAAATTGTATTAATCCTTATATAAGTGAATAAATAAACCGATAAAATGAAAATTGACCATGACTGGAGTTTCCATTGGCTTAAATGTATGGATTAGAACAGACATTTTAGAATTAAAAATTGTTTCTACATGTATAGAAAGCATAGAACTAACTCAATAGAATCAGAACGCATGGACTCAACTTAAAGGGGATAGCAGGGTACAAATATTTCATCAACAGGACTATATATGGGTACAAATAATCCGTTGAGGCACCAACACAAGAAATAGACAGGATAAGAAACATAACTTGTTTCCTTGCAGCATAGGTGACAACTGTTTCTTCACAATTACAATTGTAATTCGTCCACCCACAGTCATGCGAAATTGGAAGCATTGATGGAATGCTTGGTGCCCATTTTTGGACGGATTCCGTTGGGGTCGCTCGAATATTCGTTGAGGCTGCATGTTCGGGAGATATCTGTGAAATTGTAAGCTAATCATTCCATTGAAAGCATGTACCATTGTTGAATTGCACAGTTTAGAGCTATTATTGTAAAAACCGCTGGAGAGAAGCACTTGCCACTGATACTGTAAGGAAACAACTGATGTTTACTCTCATATCTATTTCTTGTGTGTGTGCTACGACGGATTGCTTGCTCCAATCATTCCTGCACGAAAAATATTATTATTGTATGCTCTAAAATCCATTCAAGTCTTGCCCATGTCTCTGTATCCCTTCTTCATGCATAAAAAATTGTTAATTCTCAATAAATTTATTTTAAATTAAAAAGGACGATGAACCTAATTATAATATTTTGTATAAGTTTCAATATTTTATATAAGTGCGTAGTACCGTCCATTTGAGGCAAGCAAAACATATATGAGTTTTTTATTTGCAAGTATTTTCCGTTTGAAAATATGCACATGCAAGTGTAACTCAATGGTCCATAGCTAACTTGATGTTTACTCTCATATCTATTTCTTGTGTGTGTGCTACGACGGATTGCTTGCTCCAATCATTCCTGCACGAAAAATATTATTAGTGTATGCTCTAAAATCCCTTAAAGTCTTGCCCATGTCTCTGTATCCATTCTTCAAGCATAAAAAATTGTTAAATCTCAATAAATTTATTTTAAATTAAAAAGGACGATGAACCTAATTATAATATTTTGTATAAGTTTCAATATTTTATATAAGTGCGTAGTACCGTCCATTTGAGGCAAGCAAAATATATATGAGTTTTTTATTTGCAAGTATTTTCCATTTGAAAATATGCACATGCAAGTGTAACTCAATGGTCCATAGCTAACTTGATGTTTACTCTCATATCTATTTCTTGTGTGTGTGCTACGACGGATTGCTTGCTCCAATCATTCCTGCACGAAAAATATTATTAGTGTATGCTCTAAAATCCCTTAAAGTTTTGCCCATGTCTCTGGATTCATTCTGCATGTATCAAAAATTGTTAAATCTCAATAAATTTACTTTAAATTAAAAAGGGAGACGAACTTAATAATAATATTTTGTATAAGTTTCAATATTTTATATAAGTGCGTAGAACCGTCCATTTGACGCAAGCAAAATATATATGAGTTTTTTTATTTGGAAGTATTTCCCATTTGAAAATATGCTCATGCAAGTGTAATTCATTGTTCCATAGCTACCTTGCTTAGAACTTAGGCAAGATGCATTTTTTCTATCAAAATACTACTGTAGTTGACAGAGTTTGAAGATCATCGAAACGATGTCTTCTTTTCTTACACAGAGGATCATAGTTGACTCAAAATCCCTCAAAAATAATTCTTTGGAAAACATTTTCTTATGTTTCTTCCTAATAGCTATAGGGTGCTGGAATGACGAAAACAATGGTATCAAATGATATCAAGATATTGCAAGTATTTCGGAAATTCTTGAAAATTTGGTGCTAATGAAGGAATTAATTCCGCACTTAAAATTTTCAGTGCTACTTGAAACCTGTGAATGTCCTAGTGGTAGATTGTCTTCTTCGGAATCCGATTCCATCATAGATCCGCCGCGTATTGTAAGTTAGCGCAGATTAAATCCATTGTGTCTCAAATGCGCACAAGTTTGTGTTGTGCGAAAATTTGGAAAGGACATTCTAGAAGGCTACACTAACGACCAAGGTTCCAAACTACGAGATCTATCCCAGATAATCCTCAAATTGATTCAAAACGTAACAAACTTTTCAAACTAAACTGAAGTCTAGTTTAGTTTAGTTATATTAACGTCCCGTTTTGAAGCTGCACGAGGGCTATTTTGGGACGGATCTCGTAATTTTGAACAACGGTCAGATGACGAGGACAACACCTGAGCTGGTACTCCCCTCTCCAAACTTCCACGCCACATCAACGGGAGGACGTTTGGCCACTATGTATGATTTAGCGTGCAAATGGCACCATACGCGGCGGATCTTCAGTGGAATCGGGTTTCGAACCTTCCCACTCCGAGGCCGAAACCTTACATAAAAATAGTTTAGAAACGATATAAAATTGTTGTGGCTCGTTAATAGAGCATATTAGAAAATAATTTTCAATCCAATCCGCATTTGTTTTGGGTAAAACAGTGACAAAATGCAACTTCCGGTTTCGTTTTATAAAAACCTCTGTATCTTCGTTTCTATTAATCGGAAAAGTAAAACAAATACAGATTTAGAAAGATGAACGCATGGGCTATGAAGTAATACAATAAAAAAATGCAAATTTTAGTCAAAACCCGCTTTGAAAACCTAGGCAGATACCTTAAACTGACGCTATAGAGGTATGACTGAAATTATGACTTGAATATTACGGTACATTGAATAAACAGTGAGAATCTAATTTTATTCTAGCACAAAGGCTAGAAAAAAATTATGATGTTCTTCAACTTTCGCATTTGAAATTTCAATTTTTTCTTGGAAACGCTTTGTTATGAAACTTCTAAATTTCTAGGAAAACTTTAGTACTACTAGACTATTTCTTTCTTGCAAAATAAGCTAAGCGAAATTCTCATTTTGTGTCTTATCCAATAGAAGTTAAAAGCTTTAACCTGTTACTAAGGTATTTGGTAAAGATTTCCATATATAAAATCAGAATACTGATAGCTTAAAGCTGTTCATTTAAATAATTTTAAAATATCAGTATTCTAATTTTCAATTTGCTTGCATATTTTTACATACTACATAAATGACGAAGATTGCATGAAATAGCCGCGGTTTCTTCTGCTGTAGTTTCACTTTTCAATTGCTTGTTTCAAAAATCGTAATTTTTTTCCTTGACCGCAAATACTTTTCTCGACAAACCTTGAGATACGAACTCTCTCGTTCAGTAAATTTTTTCTTTTTATAATATCTATGATATATGCGGTATCTATACTTCTTTATTTAAATTGACCTGTTTCATGTTTGTAAAGATGGGATATTGTAATCAATTTGTCACTCACTTCCTGATGTGCTACAGTTTTGAAATTTTGTACAATTCTCGATAAAAGTATACTATTTCAATATTTCCAGAATTTAACTATCAGTTAATCAATTAATTTAATTTAAGTTTTGATTTCATACTCGTGGCACAAAATCGTTTGCATGACTTCCATAATATTTATAATAATAAATTCTAAATTAAAGACTAAAAATATAAAATTTTTAAAACAAAAATGTACTCTTTATTACACTAATGAAAGTATGTTTTTAAAAACTCTTTTTATTAGATTCATTTATGGTGTCAAAGCAGAAAAATTTGCTGTTTCGTAAAAGCAGCCAGAAACCTTAACCAGGATCTTTCTAAAGCGATAATGACAAAGGAATGCAGTAAATGGCAAAACTTACTTAAACTATTTTCTCAACTAACTGAATTTCTTAACTAACTCTCCCAACTAAATATCTTCTAATGAGATGAACAACTGTTTAAGTATTCATTGCTCAGATATTCTCAATATAAATAATAAATTCTCGATAGATGGAGTTGTAATCCAATCTTCATTTGAGAAAGCAGAAATTACTCCGCTCAGTTGATTGGCTTTACTCACATTTTGTCCAAGAAATCATTTAATAAGCTTATACACAGTTTTGTATTCAATTACTCTAAATGTGACCGGCAGTACGGAATTATTTCCGCATCAGTCAGCTCATCAGATTGTGAGCTTTGCATTCTCGGCTTTCCCTGTAGCCTCTAGTAGGATCTCTGTTGTCATCGAATTTTATGGATAAGATCATTTGAAATAACATTATATGCATACGCGTGCCTTTTGAATATTTAATTTTCGTGTAGAGAAGGCTCTACTCCCTTGGCTTTTGCAGTGCTCAACCCCAACGATTGAGACTCCTTCGCAACCTGAAATGGCCACCGTACATTCTTCACCACACTTGAATAGCGCTCTCTTCCAGTAACTGTCTACATAGTGTGTCTTATGTCTTATAAAAGTGACGCATTTCAATAATACTTTTATACGAGGATAGGTTAAAAAATGAGAATTTTTTTCTTTTTTATTTTCCTGTGTGTATGAAGTACACAAATATAAATCATTGGAATCATCAAATATTAATTGCCAAAAATTCGACCTCGAGAATTTTATGAATCTTCATGTTTCTGAACACCCTCAGTACGAAAAAGTCTTTACATTTTTGAAATTATGTCTGTTTGTCTGTGTTCGGGATAACTCAACCAGCGGAACTGATCTTCCCTAAACTTTCTCGTATACTTTCTAACAAAGTTGTCCTACCCGACCCCCCTCTCGCCTAAAAATTGCGGACTGCCGCGAGTGTTATTGATATTGTCTTCGCAGAACGCTGAAATACGAACGGGTCAAGAATGCAAGCGAGATAAAATTCGCCAAATCAGTGAAATAGCGCCAAGTTTACGAAGGTTATGTGCCGTAAACTGCGTCTTAAAACATTAAATGTTATAAATAATAGGATCACCGCTTATTGTTACGCATTGTTTTATAACAATAATAAAACTGTGTATCAAATTTTACCTCTCTAGCTATTTAAGTTTTTGAGTTATCGTGTTCATAGGAACACGGACAGACCGACTTCCTGTGGACGGATTTTGTCAAAACTTTGACAGAAGCCTACAAAGTATGTCTAAAGATCACATACCAAATTTCATTGCTCTATCTTTAATAGTTTTTGAGTTATCGTGTTCACAGACAGACAGACATAATTCCAAAATTGTGGTTTTCGGACTCAGGGAGGTCCAGAACTTGGAGATTCTTCAAAATCTCGAGTCCGAATTTTTTGACGATTACAATACTTTCTCTTTGCATACGAGAAAGTAAAAACGGAACAAGCTTGGACGATGAGAATTGATATGGGGTCATTACACCAAAATTGCAGATATCTGTCAAATTTTGGACGTTAGAAATTTTTCCGTCAATTGGTCTGTTTGTCTGTCCAAACCTGTGTTGTGTATATGGACATGATATCTCAAAAAGTTAGAAGGATAAATTTATCATCAGATTTGCATTTCTGTATCGGAGTTTACCGTCAACTTACTGACTGTCTGACGGTCTGCTTATTGGTGGGTTTGTGAATCCGATAACTAAAGAATCAAACGAAATAGATAAATGAAATAGGCTTTATGGTTTTGTCACCAAATTTGCAGATTCGCATCAAATTTTGGTTCCCATCAAATACAAGGAAGACGTTCAAAACTCGGTGTTTCGTTGTTCTCGGTTTGTTTCATCATGCTACGAACCACAAAATACGTCATATTTTGACAGTATACGAAAAAGTTTTGGAGAAAGCACTAGCGCGGGTTGCTGATATAAAAAGAAATTTTCCTTAAATTAATAGGGTAGAAAAAATACATCACTCGAAATATACATGATGTAACTACATATCTGGAAGTAATCCATCCGCCCGTACATGCAGATTGTAAAAAATAATTTTATTCGTATTTTAAAGAGCCTCTTTTGTATTAATGTTTATCTGTTTATAATGGTAATTGCCTAACTATTGAGATGATAACTTTTAATTCCCTGGGGTGCTGCTGCCTAGTGGTAAGCTTTTGGTTTCGGAATCGGAGGATTACGGATTCGATTACACTGAAGATCCGCTGTGGGCCAAACGTCCTTACAGGCCGGTAGTCTGAAAGTATGGAGAGTGGGGTGCCAGCTCAAGTGCCGTCCATCTCCTCTGGCTGCGGTTCAAAATTTCGAAGACGATCCCAAAATATCTCCAGTGTAGCTTAACTTTAGCATTTCCTCACTCATGTTAATAGTTTAAAAAATGTCTATCTTTTTATGCGATGTATCATTAAGAAATATCACACACACACACACAAACACACACTATAGTAGAAAAATATTTTCGGTGACCCAACTTTAATAATACTCTCGCATTGGTATGAGTAAACTTTGTCCACAAAGGTCTCCTTAACTTTGTCCACAAAGGTCTCCTAAACTTTGTCCACAAAGGTCTCCTAAACTTTGTCCACAGAGATCTCCTAAACTTGGTTAATTTTTGGAGTTTAATGTCAATTTTGGCCTTATAAGTATGATTACAAAATCCTCTTCCGTAGTTGCAAAGACAAAGGGATTTTAAGCGAAAAGATCGTGATAAGTCTTTAGAATAGCATTCAGGGTTTCACTTAGTGTTTTCACAGAAGGGAAAGGAATTCGTAGAATACTATAAAAGAATGATAATAAGCCAAGATCGATTATTTTTATATCTCTCACTCGATATTCACTACATTGGGTTCTTATTATGTTCTAAAATTGATAATGAATGTTCTCGTATATTAAGAAATGTCTGACAATTTATATTGTGCCTCTTTTTACCTGCATTATTTAAAATATACTTTCTTTAAAAAATCAAACAGATTTCCATTTTAGCACAGATATTTCTGAAATTTTCCTTAATGTACGGTTTAGTAAGAGAAATTACAAAACGTATAGGCATAAAATGTCCCAGAAAAATTATCAAACTATTAAGAAACAGCTTAGAAAGCTTTGAAGTCAAGTTTAACTTTACATACATTTAATACCACAGATTTATTCCAACTGCAGCATCAATCACTTTGTTTCCTTTTAAGGCGATAGCATCAACACGAAATTTATCAGATGACACTTACACGATATCGTTGGTTTGCATCAGGTTTCGAACTCTATCTCTTAAATTTTAGCTTTTGTGGCAGCGAAGATATACTACCCTCGACATTTTCACTTTTAAGTTAAAGTTGTTCTGCTTTACCTATCCGAATCCCCAGTTTTCTTGTCTTCATTGTCCACCTGATTTGATGAATGATACCAGAGTGCATGGAATGTTACATTGCTAATTGCGCTTGTAAAGTATCGTGTGTGAACAGATTCTTAGACAGTTGAATGAAATAATCATATTTATGTGTATTAAATGCATGGTATGTATTGCGCAGAAAATTTAAATATTACATATTCTTCAAAGTTGAAGGCAAAGTAATGAAGCAAAACATTTTCATACACTTTTACTCAAACTGACTTGTTTCATGATTGGAAATATGGAATTTTATAATCGATTTTTCACTTACATCTTGATGTGCTAGTTTTGAAATTTGGGACACTTGTGAGTTCTCGATGGCAATACAATTCTTTATGGCAATATTTTAAAATTTCCAGAACTTAATTATAAGTTATTCGATTGCTTTAATTAAATTTTAAACCATGCTCGTGGCGCTACCTGTTAGTGAATTAGAGAAATATTTATTTCACGACTCCGTAATATTCGTCGTAATGAATAAAAAACAGACAAAAATAAGGAAATAATCAAGATAAAATAAATTCTACTTTTTAGTACAGTAATAAAAGTGCGCTTTTGAAAAAAAAATATCTTTCTCCTTTAGCCTCTAACTGCCATTTTTAACTACTTTTTGTAAGAAAGGTGAGGAATGGTGTCGTTGTGCTTTCAATCCAAGAATGTGACCCTGCAGGGTCAAGCCAAGTGACCCGATGTCAAGCCAAGAAGGCGATTTTCTGAAATGGAACACCATTTTGTATTATGGCGATAAATTTCCTTCCAATTAGTAAGCGGTCAAGACTCCAGCCCTTTCAATTATAAAACTACTAATTTGACAATGTTCCGTATAAATCTGTTACTAATCCAGATTTTAATCGCAAACTTATTCACCAAACTGTTGAAGTTTCAAGAATAATATGTTAATACTTACTTCAGGGTTAGAGAATTTAATGCGCTCCTAACAGAGTAGGAGCACTTTTCATTTCTTCAGTCGTAACATACATCGGAAGCGGTGGTAATTAGCAAAAGACGCGGAAAGACGTTTCAACTACATCTTTCGGGGCTATCACCCAAGTAATAACTCCTTAAAATCGTATTATTTCCAACGTTTAGGGGCCCTCTAATTCCTTTTTAATTAAACTAAATGTTCCTTTAGTGTCAATATTGTTTAGCGATGAACTATACACTTCAATTAGTATTGTAATCTCCGGCAACTGTTTTATTAAAACTGAATGTTTAGTAAAGGAGTTCTTTTGAAATGCAAGCGAAAAGCAATTAGAAAAGGGTCTAAACATGCTTGGTTGCACTTTTCCACCGAAACGAAGTAATTACTTGATACACATTTTTATCGCTTTCGGCTCAATCTTTTTTTTGCATCACAGCCTCAAAGCTAGTGCATTAGCTGCCGAAAGAAAATTTTCGCGGAGTGCTTTTAACATAAATTGCAGCGCTGTAAAGTGAGACCTAAGAGTCGGGACGGCGACTGAAAAGAAATATAATTAACGAAACAAAACCAACGCAATAAGGAAGTCGGTTATTCCCCCCCCCATCCCCCAAGTCCATCCCTCACAAACGCAAAAGTCTTCAAACGCAAAAATCTCTTTCAGTGAGTTATGAAGTTCAGCATCCCTCCTAAGGTGGAAAAATTTTATTATCGGAAACTTATTTCCTCCTAATTCTGTTTCATAAATTTGTAATAAAATCCATTTCGTTTTAAGGGTTTCTGCCGGAAAAATTAATTATTCTGCTTTTCCAGAATTAAAAAGACAAAAAAAAGAGTCTTCCCTTTGTTCCCTTTTGATTATTTCCTCTTCTGTTTTTAATCTTTTTCCGAAACCGGCTTCTCTCTTCTAGAAGCGTAAATGGAAATTATCCCATGTCTCAAGTCACCCAATTGAAACATGAATGGGAGGGAGACCGAGAGAGGTAGAGAGGGAGAGAGCAAATTATTGCCGCTTCTTTCCAAATCTCGGAAAGAAAAATGAGCCATTCAATTTTCAAACAGAAAAACAGAAGAATTGATGCATATTTGGGAATCACAGACTTGGAAAAATATATATTTCTGAAAATGAAATTTACGAAATTTTTTTAAAAATAACATTTGAAAAAACCGCAACTAATAAAAAGGATTGTCAAAATAAGAGATGAAAAATCATTGACCCGACTGACTGACTTAAAAAAATTACATGAAGAGAGTTATTGATGGACGCTGGATTCTTTTAATTCGTCATTTCAGATAAATGCCATTACAATTGAAATCATTTCAATGAAATTTAGAAGTAATTAAATTTAAGACTCGATAGACACTTTGGTGATATGTATGCAATAAACTTTTTGCTCACTTTTTGTAAAAGTGAAACAGTTTTTCTTATCTCACTTAGGCTAGCATATCCAGGCAAGTCCATGGGTCAATGACTCGTGATAAAGTGAAAGTGTCGCATCTTCTTTTGGTCAACGCTACCTTGGAGTACCTAGGTAGAAGTCAGACTAAGCTCCAATATATGAGGCTGGGTTGTCTACCTGAAAGACATTTAGGAGAAATCGATCCATATTTGAGTATCCCTTGAAGGTAAACCTGAAACGGTTACCCCGACCTTAGTGCTAAAGTGCACATCAGTCTACAACTTTCTGAATAATGTTTGTTAAGAGCGTGGGCATAAAACAGAACCCCACGACTCTTTTCTTCCGATTCACGTTTCTCAATCATGCTATGCCGTGATTTAATCCACTAGGCCACTGGTTAAAGCCGGAAAAACATGTAGGCAATTTAAAAGAGTCGAAAAACCTCATGCACATCTCAGCTTCAAAGAAGTTCCGTTTTTATCAACACAATTAATGAATATATAGAAATTTTGAAGAAATTTCAAGCCGCGAAAATACGTTACTAATTCGAATAACATAAAAAGTCACCCATTTTTCGTCTATTGTATAATTATTTAATTTCCTTTATTATTTAGAAAAACGAAAGCTCTTCTACTGAGAATCTATTTGCTTTTTCAATATCAATTTTTTGTCTGAAGATCGTTTGCAACATATGCGGATCAATAGACATTCATTATTTGACAACTTGAAGATTTCCCACGAAATATTTGGTTGGGGACATTGCAGACAACACGATATATAAAAGAATCAATGAATACGATGGCATTGAAACTTTTTTTGGAATCCAATGGGTTTTTGAAGCGAGAAAAAGAACGTGAAATCACGTCACAGAGCCGGATAGTCCGCACAGTCTCCAGGACAACCGGAAAAATAATCGGACCACCGGAGACTATAATAGAGGAATTGAATCCCGCATAACAGACCGCATTACAGGCGCCACATGCGCTGTACACTTACAAGGAAGTATAACCCGCAATCGGCGATGGGATCGTTAACCAGCCACCACCACCATTATTTTATCACCAGGGGAACCTAGAACATTCTTACTAGTGCGAAACTTCTCCACCTCGTGGTCGATTGCCCCCTCACCCTCCGAATACATCACAGAGTAAGACAATTTGTGGTCAGATAACGTGTGGAATAATGTTTGCCATATGGCTGTGACTATGTATGAATTGGCTCCAATTTCTCAAGAGTGTAAGATTAATTTTTCTGCAAGTGAGTCTAAAGTTTTAAGCTTATCCTTAAAGAAAATAATTAAGTATCCTTCAATTATTGTAATAAAGTAAAGTAAGCAAAATTTTTGTTACTTTCTATTTTAAGAAGATGGCTGCCGGGAGCCATTCAGTCAATAAATGCCCTTTCAATCCATAGATAAACTGGAAAGAATTTCGGGATTGTAGAAAGATATTTTAAGTGGCATTTGTCAAGAACCCAGAATGTGGACATTACTGGGAGAGCGTTTTAGTCCTAATGGAACCGAAACCAAATAAATTTAGTAAAAACTGATTCTAAAACCCACTTTTATTAGTATACTAAAAAGTAGACATTTTATCATTTTACTTGTTTTCTACTTTTAGTCTATAATTTATGATACATTATTATAAATATTATAGAATCTTTTAATCAAGTTCTTCTCAAATTCACTACCAGGTGGCGCCACTCGTATGGAATCAAAATTTTATTAAATGAATCCATTCACTGCTATATAAGTTTCGAAAATATTAAAATAGCATATTTTGTCAATGAAAACACACAAGAGCAAAAATTTTCAAATCTCAAGCACGTCAAGAAATAAGTGAAAATTCGATTACAAAATTCCATCTTTACAAACATGAAATAAGTAAAGTTAAATAAAAGTATGTAGCAAAAGCAGACAGAACAGAAATCCCCAAAAGAAAAAACAGATTAATAGTAGCACTAAATAAAATATATCAAACAATACCAAAAAAAATTCTCTGAATGGAAGTTGTATTGCAATTTAAATGTTACATTATGGCTTGTATCTCTGAGGGATAAAATGCAATTTGTTACACTCGAACCAATAGAAATCAGTTTCGAATGATATCACCAAAATAATGTCTCCTAATATAGAAATTAAAACAGAATATTCATTGTTGTTGGTTTTTTACTTATTTTTTTAGATTTTAATGTCATCCAAGATCTCTATACTTTCAGCTATATTTTCATTTGAAAATTGCTTTCTTGTATTATCATCCGTGGCAATAAAGTATTCCTCACTCTGTCCTGATTTCTACTTTCCGAATCTATTGATTATACAGATGGCTATTGAAGCGCAACGGTAATATTATTATGGCATGTTGCTTTCGGTCTGGTGGCTTGCTGACCATAATGGCCGATGTTGACGCTCTGATGGATACCGAAAGCAAGCATATTGCAACAGAATCCGGTCACCTCGTGTAACTTTTGGTTGACCGATTCAATACCGATAGACGATTGATACATGTTCGCTAAGGTAGGTGTGAGGTCTATTATCACAGGCTTAATGTGTGTTGCACGATGGGAATCTATTGCCTGTGTATATGAAATTGTACACGATGTTAAATTGACATTAGCTAGCAATTACGGATCGAGAGAGATTAGCCATTGTTTAATAGACAACTGCTCATTGTCATCATCGATGAGTGTTGAATACAGATCTGTGGTCCTCGAATGTGATTAGAATGGGTTCCTTGGAATTAGAATGCTGTGAAGCATTTCACGTCATATTCGTATAAATATACATACATGTATACTATTTAGGCAGAAGAAAAGTTGGGAATTTATCGTTTACGTGGAACATTTCATGCCACATTGATATGGTATATGCGTATCAGATTGCATAATATTTTAAATGTTATGTCAGAAATTTGCAGCTAATGCGAAGGATTTCGATTCTTTTTTCAATTCCTACTATTAGTTCACACTCTTCCTATACCTTGTTCAAATTTTCAATCGTTAATAAAATACTTTTTATTCATCCACTCAAGTTCAAATACATTTTTTAAAACTTGTAGTGGATGACACTTGATGTTAATACAGTTTTTTCAAATATTAATTCATTAATTAAATTTAATTAATTAATTAATTAGATCGCTGGGAAAATTTCTTTTTCAGATTCTTTTTTCATTTGGGTTCTGGTCTGAGTCAAGGAGGGAACAAAATGGAAAATGAAACATGTGAATAAATTTTTTGCCACTTAATATTGTGATTCTGTCATATGTATATACATATTTATATTAATTGTAATTATTTAATAAAAAGTAACTAAAATAAAATTTTTCTTTGTTGACCTAAATAGGACTTGACTTAAAATTTTTTTTTTATATTACTTGTTATGTTTATACATTCAGTCTCTTCACTTATTTATTTATTTTTGGAAGCAAAGACAATCTGGAAGAATACATTTTTGAAAATAATCTTAATAATTCATTCGCAATCACTTAAATCGAGATTTTAAAAATGATTTTGCATTAAACATTTTAAATATCAAAATATTATTGCTTCCATAAAAATCTGTAAATTCTAGGAAAAACAGTAATAACTTTCTTTCGAATTTTTTCCAAATTATATTTTATAAATTAATACACGAGAGTCCTTTTCAAGCAGTGACATCTTAAAGGCTACTGTATCTGTTAAGATAATGTTCAGCTATCTTTATTTTATTAATTCAAAGGCTCTATTCAGATGGCCGTGGCAGCCAGGTAGTTGAGTATCTGTTGGAGGCGAAAGGTCCTAGGTATGAACTAAGCAAACCCCCAGAAACAAGAAAGCAAAAACAAGGTCCCGGTCGATGGCCTTGTTTATGCTTTCTTGTTTTTGTGGGTTTGCTATTTCTGTTCTTGTATTTTTATTGTTTGACTGACGTGTACTTAGATGGATTTTATTGTTTTCTAGACTGGTGAGAGACCACGGGGTCTGTTTTTGATGCTCTTTTGTGGGTTTTTTTAAATGATATTTTAAAAAAAATTTATTGCCTCCTTCTTTTTACTGGTGTCTTGTACTGAGCTTATGCTTTTGCTTTCTAATTTGGATGCATACTGGGGGACCCTCTTTTTGAGTGTTTTGAATATTTTTAATTTTGTTTCCATATCTGGCGACAAAAATCAAACAGAATTCAATTAATTTATGGTTCTCTCCAAGTTTAATATCTATCCAGTGTATTTTTTAGGTTAATTTATTTATTTTGTTGTTGTCCCTTTTCTGCAATGTTTATAACGTTCTGTGATGTGTTTGTGATGATTTTGTGTGTCATGTCATATTGCTATTTTTGTATTGCTTTTATATTTTCCCACCGGTCTGCTAAAGGCCTTACACCATTTCGGGTAGGCCGGACCGGTGTGGGTTTTAAATAAATAGGTATGGAACAATATTCCATAAAACTTTCGCTATCTACACAGACTAGTTCAATCCATCGAGGTAAATTTCCTGCCGTTGGTGCGGTTTGGAATTTTGGAGAGGAGGATGTCAGCTCAGGTGCTATCCTCTTCATTTCACCAAAGTTCAAAATTGCGAGATCTGGTCAGAAAGGTTCTCGTTTAGCTTCGAAATGGGACGGTAATAAAACTAAATTTAAAACTTGAATTTTATTAGATTACGTATGCTTTAAGGAAACAAGTATAATTGAAAACTTACAATTAGCTTACGTATCATTTCTTGCTTTATTCGCTATCTATGTATCCGAAGTTACTTTCTAGATCTATGACAATTTAAAAGAATTTTTTTGAAGAATAAAAAACTTGATTGAAACTTAACTATCGTCATTATGTATATCGGAAATCAGATTTGGAGACAAAAAGGTATGGACGAGGTGTTTTGAAAATGATCCAATGGCGGTATGGGCTTCAACGGAAGTATAATATTCCTAAACCGAAACTGTGACGTCACCTTCTGAAAACAGAAAGGGTTGACCGAGGCTTAACTCAAGGCCGAATAGCTTACTCAAAGAATAGTGCTTCATTTGCTTTCAACTTAAGACATAGGTGGTACGATTTAAGAACCGGTTACCTTAGTCTTTATTTATTTATTCAAAGAAAGCACACTACAGAGATGACTCCATTTACAGAGTGCATGATCAAAAACATACATAAAACACAAGCCAGAAAGTGAAAAAACACAAAGAAAAAAGTAACTGCAGAGAAATACAACAGTTTAAAGCTCAAAACCACATTAATTATAAAAATGTAAACACATAAATGCTTTAAAATGAAAACACGCAATTACAGAAACACCAAAAACATACTGAGGCCCCAAAAGTCCATGCCGCCATGTCTTACCAATGTTATTACTTCATATTCATAGAAGTTGTGAATAACGCAAAATTTAATCATTTATTTAGTAAAACCGGCAATTTGTAGACGTTTCCTTAGGGGGAACGACTTAAGCAACCTTACCCTACTAATATACTGAAATAATACTGTGTGTACACAAATGAAGTGACGCATTTCGAAAATTCATGAAAAAAAGCTAAAAATGTTGGAACTACGATATTTTTTTTAAACAGAGCGCATCTCAAAAAGCTTTTTTTTCAAATAGGTAACATGCCATTTCGGTGGTCTAGAGGGTCGTATATAACTAGAAATTTAAAATTTGTTTAGAGCCATTATCTGAGAAAATATTAAAACTGGAAGAAAAATAAAAGCATGTATTTGTAGGGAATTTTACGCTCTTTAATTTGTTAATTCACATGTAGTGTAAAAACTGAAGAGTTTTCGTAATATTCAAGAAAAACTAAGAAAAGAAACCAGAAAACACACATCGGCTTCTGCTGATCGGTAGCCATTGCGTACGGAATTTTCTCGCTGTAACAAATTTAGAACGGCGTAAAGCCACGTTACCTATCCGAAAAACTTCTTGAGATGCTCTCTTATTTTAAAAAAGACCGTAGTTCCAATATTTTTAGTTTTTTTAAATTAATTTTCGAAATGTGTCACTTCATTTGTGTACACCCTGTATAATAATGTAATCATATATTGACTATAACTAATAACATAAAGAATTGAGTTTAAAATCTCTGCACAAATTTTAAATAATAATGTTTTAAATTTGAAAAAGTTACTGCATATTAAGCAACTTATGAGGTATATGACCTATCACTTTCCGTCATTCATATATTATTGACACGACGGCTAAACTCTTTGTGTGGCTTTAACGAAAAGTAAATGTGTAAAATTATGATTATCCTGATAGGCTTAAATTAGCTGAGGGATAAAATATGTTTGCAGTGAAATAAATTGTTGAATGCAATACAAGTTATTTATGAACACTCGTGAAAAGAACAATATTTAATCATTCATTTAAAGAAACGTTAAAATTTCCTTCATGTTTCTCCTCTTTTAGTAAATAATTATTATCTTAATGAAAAAATAAAGAATAAGAAGAAAAGGTATAAAGTTTTGCTGGGAACTTAGTGCTTCATCATTCATGTTTGGAATACCTCCAAATGTTTTTTAATAAGGTTCAGAACTTATATAAAAAATTTATAATGTCAGGATTTAAAATTTTAGAAAGAACTTTCACTGAAAAAAGCATCAATACAAAAAGACCAGATATTTTTACAGATATTTAATATTTTTGTATTTATGTCGAAGTCTTATAATAGTTGTAGCGAGATTTTTACACTCAAAACTACAAAACTTATTTTTGCATTCAAACTAAATATATCCGGCGGTTGGTTAGAAAAGAAGAGAACAGTTTAACGACTAACAAAGCTTTAATTTAAATGCAACACACCATTTGAGATACCACACAATTGAGTGCTTTTTTCAATTTGAACAGTTTGTGCTTACATGCCCATATTGTATTATATTTTATGTGCACTGTACCTTTCTGTTAACTGAACTATTGACGGCTAAAATCGTCTCTTCCTCATGTAATGAAAAATAATAATAAAAAATTCCCATTCATTTGGAGAACAAAAGAAAATACAAAGCCTAAACCATCCAGAAACATAAGCCATCAAGGGAATGTCTCCCACTCCTGGAAGATGTCGCTGTCACACAAAATACACAATAAAAAAACAATCGACAATAAAAGCAAAAACAATATCAACTCAGTGACTGCGCTGACTCAGGAATCCTATTTGATCGAATTTCCGCTTACATTGTATATATATATATATATATATACAAACAGATATTTTCAAGTGTATTGATGTCATTTTGTCAGGTATGATATTTCTCACGTTTATTATTAATTTTAAGAAATCTACACAAATCTTACATTGCACATTATTGATTTCTAGAAAAACCCATAGAATTTACCATTGAGTAGCTTATATGTAACAAAATGACAATGTTCTTTTAAGTTCTGTGTCTCTTTTAGTTTTTATGCATGGCATTCTCATTCAACATATGTACAGTATCATTGTACCGTAATGAAAATTTAAGTATGAAAAAGTGTACTAGCATATATGAAAACAGCATCTATCGTATTGCGGCGCTGAAATAATCTATCTACCTGAGTCCTTGAAAGAGTTTAAAACTGTTAATATTCGTCATTTCTTATAATCATTTTTATTCTCTTATAGTCTTTTTTTATATTGAACCTAAGCCTTATTTGTATCATGATTAGGTAATAGATTTATTAACTCTAATATTGCCAAAGTTTGTTATGAATGGATTCAACTTCTAAAATAATAGGTTCGTTTTGGTATGTAAATGAGCTATGCCATACCAAATAAATACAGTGCTTGTCCAAAGTTTAAGCTCAACAATAATTTTAAAATAAAACTTTAAATACCCATTTCATTTCAACCTGCCGGCTAAATGTATTATACAAAAATGCTATTTTAAAATCATATATTATATAATTAACTTTGAAACTTTATTTTTAATCAAAAGTTTTAAGAATAGAATGAAAACTGCTGTGTCAAACGTTTAAGCAGAAAACTGCTTTTATGCAAATTAATGAAATCATACCAGCAATTGCTCACGTATATGATATTTAGGTATGTAATATATTATAAAGCTTCAATCTTTGCCTCCAAATCAAGGCCACAACGGCTTAGATCCAACTTGGTGACGGTTTTGGACTGGCCAGCCCTATGTCTTGATTTTCACCCCATAGAAAACGTGTGGGGTATCCTCACATGTTCATTTTATCAAAATGGTAAGCTGTATTCTTCAGTTCAAGAAATGAAAGCATCCAGTGAGGACTCTTCATTTGAACTAAAGCCAGAACATAAGTGTTATCGATGGAAAACCGTGTAATTCACCTAATTCAGTCGGAAGGAGCAATAATCAAGTATTAACATTTTATTTTTACTCGATTGTAAAAAGATAAATGTCTCTTGTGCTTAACTCTTGATACACCTATATTTGAATTTTTGCTAAATTCGATTGTTAAAAATAAACGTTACAACATCATTGTATCAAAAATAATTTTAATTCCATAGTTTTTTACATATATTAACATTGATTTACAATAGAGTGAATATTCAATGTTTTATTTTAAAATTATTGTTGTGTTTAAATTTTTGACAACCACTGTATCCAGAAAATTCATTTTCTACTTCCGTCGCCTTTCTCCATTCATACCACGCCTAGAAATAGTACCGAATCATATATTTCTTTTCGTCAATGTCTGGATTGATTTGATTTGTTGGAATGTCATATTTAGAAGTTATATGTTATTTTAGCCGGACGTCTTAATTTTGATTTGTGGGCAGATGATGAAGAAAGCGATTAATCTAGTACTTTTATTTCTAATTTTCAACACCATTCCAGGTAAAGGCACTTAGCTCACAAAGACTACAAATTTACCTGACCTACATATACCAGGGATCCTCAGTAGGATAGAGAATCGAAACATGTTTCTCTGATCACCATTTTCAGAGAGTGACACGAGGAAATCATAGCCTGGACATCGATATCCAAAATTTCTGCAATAGAAAAGTAGGCTCAAAGTTTTCAACTCATCCATGGTTGGGCTTTAATAGAATTCGTCAGTGGAAGGATTCAAAGAGGAAAGAATAAAACCTCTTTCAGCAGAAAACATAGAAATCTCACCCCACTAATTATTAGGTTGAATGAAAAGTTACGCAGGTTGCATCTTGTATTAAATGGAAATTGTCGCCAGAAAGAAATGTTGCTGTGTTGTTGATGATCCCCGAAGATCAGCAGAGCTATATCAGGTCCATCAGCCTGTGCACCTTAAAGGAATCCAAAGTCAATAGAGGATTAGAAACAAGAACCTATTTGGAAAGCCCCAGGAATGCAAGAATATGATCAGGTGTGGCCTGTTCTGCAGTACATTTTGGGCAGATCTCAAAACACTTAGAATTATCAGAGAAAATCAAACTTCTGATATGCCACTAAGGAAGCGAGTAAGAGTTGTTTGGTCGCGTCTGCTGCAGTCAATTGATAGACAGCCACCTGGTCGAGAACACTGATACCAGTGATGCACCGGTGGAATGAGCCAAATAGCAAGAAATGGCTGCAATTTTGCTTGCTGCAATGATCTAAATAGGTAATAGGTCAATCTACTAGTGGCATATCTAAACTGTATGATGGAAAAGGAAGACTTTCCCACCCAAAGGTATTCAGTTTTTGTTTAGTCAATCGCATTATTTAAGTTTGATCATTAAAGTTTCTGAAAGATCAAACACAAACCTTTCACTAATATAGGTCGTTTAATGGCTAAAATCTATTTAAAATTATCCAAATTACGACAATATATGACTACAGCAATAATTTAGTTATTTTCCAACTATATTAGACCTTTTCACATCCCACCATAAACAGAAAAAATTTTCTTCTGATGCATCTTGGCTTTGGTGTGGGACTAGGCTTCTCTTCCAACGTTAATTTTTCAAATAATCTTATCACGCATTTCTTCAATAGGCACAATTCGCGTTCAAAAGGTTTTAATACGTTTCGCGTGATCAATGAAATGCAAAGTCAGACTCATTGCTGAAGGTTTTGAGCTGAGAGTTCCTGTAGATTTAGTTAAGTTACATTAACATCCCGCTTTGAAGTAACACAAGGGCTATTTTAGGACGGACCTCGAAATTCTGATCTGCGGTCAGATGACGAGGACGACACCTGAACTGGCATCCCTTTCTCCAAAAGTCCGCACCACACCAACGAGAGGACGTTTGACTGACGACGTCAGATTTAACATGCACCAGGCCCACATACACTGTTTATAGTTAGTGGAATCGGGTTTTGAACCTGATACCCTCCAACGCCGAAGTCGAGACCTTAAAGCTAGGCTACCATGGTCCGAGAGTTCTTGTGGGATTCATAAACCAGCACAAGATTTTATTTCATAAGTCTTATTTTTTATTGCTGTCGATTGTGCTAGATGGAGTTTCTCAGACATTTCTCTGCAAGTTATGCTTGGATTGGAATCGACCATTATCTTAAATTTATCATCATTAAGTATCCTTCATCCCGCAAATCTAGGCTCAACCCTAAGATTAGAATTTCGATACTTTTTTACATACCGTTGGTATTGACATTCATCAACAGTATTAGGATACATTGACAAACTCTTATGAGTGGCTTCAGCAGCATTATTATTAATCCAAAATTCATTAAGCATGATGTGGAGAATATGTAACTTGTCATAAGGCATACTTTGTTTATGAATAACATATGAATCATATAAAAAATGGAGGGAAAGATAAAGGAGTGAACACAGGATAATAGCAATTACAAGATTTTCTAAAGAGAATCGAATTAATTAAATGTTATGGCTTAATATTTGGTAAGATACATTCCTGCATTACTTTCCTTCCAGCCAATGTATAGTTTAACTGGGGGCGCTATTATAGCGTTGCAAATAAATAAAAGACTATACTTCATTGTAAAAGTTTTTGCACTGATTCTCAACTGTTTCGTTTCAATAACGACTAAAAATAACCATCGATTTTACACAAAAATAAGTGAAAAGCCTATAGAGATTTGAGGGTTGATACGATTCATTAACATTAAGAGGTTTTAAAACCTTTTAAAAAATTAAATTTTAGCGAAAATTGTCGTTTCGGTTCGATTTTATATTTCTATTCTTTACTAATCTAAAAAAATGAACAGATTTTAAGAAACTTATAGGACATAAGCTGTGTCAAAGAAAAATGTTTACGAAACAACGTATAACTTGAAAAGATTATGTTGGAAATTAAAGTATAGACAATTTGTTGTTGTTGTTTTTATAGCTTACATACCATATCAATAATGTTTCTTTATTATAATACTTCTGCATCTCCATTGTCCAAAAACCCAAATGAGAGAAATAACTTCCCAACTAAAACAGTAACTTATTGATTTGTTCCGCAGTCTCCTGACAAGATTACCTTGCACATATTCTTGCTTGGCTGTAATAATTGATTAATTACAATGGCAATCATTGGCAAGCTGACGATCAATGGCTAAAGTAAAGCATTAGTATGTAACTTCCTCGCCCGATCGGCCTTAGTGGTCGGATTTATTACCGAAATTCAATTTATAAAAATCTGAAGACTAGACTCCAATTAATAAACATTAGTGGGATATTAATGTTTCAAATACCTAGAGATAAAAGTATCGCTTCCCTTTTCTTACGGATGCCTTCTTAATTAATTCGAACCCGCTTTCCTCGAGATTGGATCTAATATTGAGATAGAAATGAGAACAGAATTCAGTCTGGATAATATTTGCCCAAATATTGAGATAGAAATGAGAACAGAATTCAGTCTGGATAATATTTGCCCACAATTACTTCAAGCCTCGATTTCTTTATCCACTAATTCTGTTTGCGTAACGCTGTGCATCTGATTAATATATTTATTCTTAATTTAATGCTGAAATGAGAATTGTTATATTCGTTGGGTTGAAAAGTAATTTTCCCTTAATTCTTTTTTGCCACTTTAATTAAAAAACGGCTGCCTTTTTAATATAGTGTCCATGATTTTTTAAAGGACTTAAGGTTTGTAAAAAGATTAATTTGGGAACTATTCTGTAAGGGAATCTATTCACGAATATTAAAAAACTGCCATAATTCATTTAATATTATACAATCATTAACAATTCGTAATACTCTTAGGAATCATAAGTACTGTAAAATTGCTCATGAAATAAAAAGTATGCTCTGACTTCTAATTTTTATTTTCTTTATATAGTGTGACATAAGCAATGCATAAAGTATTTAATTATATGATGACTAGAGAACATTTAAATAGAATATCGCTTAATGGATTTATTTGAAGTACCCAATCCTGTCTGTGGTGGTAGTATTTCGGTTTTGTGGCTATACGATCTAAAGTGCGAGCTCTGATACCACGGTGTAGCCGCAAAATAAGCAGTGCCGGGACGTTATAACGTGGGTGACAAAAATTGCCCTGTTTTAAGGTCGTTTTCACAATTTGTTGTTATTTATTTCTCGTAAAAAGAGCAGTGCCTGAACGGCTTTCCGTTGCATTCCGAATCCACTACATCCCTGTTTGGGGGCTTGATGCAAACGAAATCTGGTCGATGGTCAAATATTCTTAAGTTAGTGTAATATGGTAGATTGAAGAAAATGGGTTGCTGGCTCAGGCGTTGAGTCCTTCATCTAGCCAAGGATCAATATTACTTCCCCCAACAATCTTCATGTAGGTTCAAAAGAGTGGATAATCAAATAAATGAAAAAAGATGAAACGATACTTTGATATAATTTTTTTATTCTACGGATTTTTTGAATAGCATTCTGGATTGATAAATTAAAAATATACTATATATAATAATCAACGAATTTTCGTGACTTCCAAATTTCAAAGATATTCTAACGAGCACAATCATTATAGATAGGTTTTATTTTCATTAATTTTTTTCCTTTTGCTTTCTCTAAGCCACGTTAACAAATCGTAAATTCTGTAACCCCAACTTCTGATTTGAATTCTTAAAACAAAACTCATCAAATAATTCGCTCTGAATACTCGATTCTATCACTGGATAACTGGAAACAATTTTAACAATACTTTATTTACAAGTAAAACGTCACAATTTGTGTGTCAAGTCACATGGTGCTTGATTTAGGCATTTTACTCTCTTGCCACGGGCACTATAGAAATCGCATTTCAACTCATTTTTCCATACAACTTGGCGATATAAGCTTTGTTATAGCGTTGCGCACATATAGAAATTTGTGACATTGTATATTATATATATTTACATTGTATATTATGTATATTATATAATATTCATACATATTCGCAAACACTGTTTATAAATAGAAATTAAAAATAATCCCAGTTTTATACAAAAAAGAGGTTGGAGGATTAAAAGAATGCACTAAATATCTGTCTTTCCTTTTTGTGATTAGAAAAATTCTGTTCTGCTGCTACTTTAATCAAATATTTATTTGATCTCATGTGAGTTTCATAGCGAGTTTCCTTTAATATTGATTGAATAGATGATAGTTTGCAATGTTTGCCTGCCAAGTTTTTGATTAATGTTTAAAGTATTTAGTTTGAAATTGTTTCCGGGTCTCGGACAATATGAAATATTTCAGTATTCTTTATTATATGTGTCATCCCTCCGGGATAGGGTGAGGGGCACTTCAAATATGGGGGTGCAAAAATACCCTAGTAATATGAATAGATGAAACAGCAATGGTGAATGGTGGTGTGGTTTTGGTGGCCACGCTTCCAATGACGGGACCTACTTCCTATGGAAGGGGTCGGTGCAAGGGTCGATGACGGCCCTACTGACCACATTACCCATAATATTATAGCGGGGACAAGGTTATTCAGAATACCCAGATGCATAGGCAGAAAAGGGGTTATCTTTTATGGTTATTATATATAAGAGAAAAAATGTATGAAAATTAATGACGTTGCTTATATTTGTTACTTCTATTTTATGCTATAAAAGTATAATTGGGAATGATAAATTATTTTATCTATGAGGATATAAAATAATACATTCTTATTTAAATCTTTATAATTTATTTATGAGAATCTTCGCGTAAAATGATTTTATGTGCTTTTCCTTCATGTAAATATATCATCTATGACGTATTTAACTTTGTTAAAAGCAGCAAATATTGAGGAAAATATTTTTAAAGAGTAAAACAGTTATTAATTAATGGTTTTTTATAACTTTATTTTAAAACTGATTCTCCTCAATTCATCGTTCTTCAAGGACATACAATAAAATAGCTTTTTAATTTCTATCGGCACTTATTTAACAATTCGTTTAGAATTCGATTAAGAATTAGAATGTTTGTTTCATTTAACTTTGTTATTTCCTGTATCTAAGAATCCTAGTGTAATCTTTTCTTGATAAAACGATTCTTTTCACAGAATAAGATTTAATTTAAAGATTAACATTCAGTTTACTCAAGTGTAGTTACAGATTCATAGAAAGTTCATGCCTAAATTGTGTAGTTGTTAATAACCGACAGATACGCATTTATCTTATATTCATGTTATAACCTCGTAGTAATATGATTAAAGTCTATAGTGGATTTATTAAAGCTCTATAGGTATCCCTTAAAATTTGAATAAAAATTTTCAAATAAAAATAAGGTAGGTGAGCCAAGGGTGGTCACTGTTCCTAAGGTAGCCCACCCCTCAAAAGAACAAGTAGTTTCATTTTTATGACAAAATGATGCTACTGCATTGCAAATCAAGTATCTGCAGTGCACGTGGCTGAATTTGAAGAAATCTTCTTGATCGGCCTCCATGGTATGCAGTGATTTCACTTTTGAGGGAGAGTCGTTCTAATTTCCAGGTAAGAAGATATTTTAATTTGAATGTGTTTAAATTCTTAGAATTTTGAGTTATGATGCGTTTTCTGATAGCTTATTTCTTTCTCTTTAACTACATTTACTTCAATTCTAATAAATGTTTCATATTAATTGTTTTAAGTCTTACAAATGACGACCATATGCATGTTCCCAAGGTGGGAACCAAGGTGTCGGGCCACCTTAGGAAACAAATATGGAAATCAAATTAGAATGGGTAATTTTCGAAATTTCTACTTAAATATCTATAAACACTTATCACCATTTATTGTAAAATTTATAACAATAAAAGTTATATTTTTTATTTAATTATTGAATGGTGGTTATAGTTTTATTTGCGTATCAGAAAAATCTTAAGAAATCTAAAAGATACTTTTGTTTGTTTCTTGGCCTAGTTATTGTTATAAGTATAAACATAAAGTATTCAACATTTTAATACTCTTCTAGAAGTAAAAATAGATTTCTGAGTATTTTTTTTTACATTTTAAAAGTGATTTCAATACATGGGCCACCTTTGGCAAGCTATGTGCCAAAGGTGGCCAACCAGCTACAATTTTGAATTTGTATTAGAAAAATAATTAAATTTTGTTTTACAAAGAAAAGTATACTTGATATGTGTGTTAGAGATAAGTGTAAAATTTTACCAAAAAAAAATCAAGCCCCACACACCTAACCAGAAAATTTTAAAAAATCCTCAAAGCTTACCTATGGCCACCTTTGGCTCACCTACCTAATACTGTACCATTCAGTCGTAACGTTTTAGATTTTTTTAGAAGCACATGAAAAAGTCTAATGCAATTATTTTACATATCATGCAAAATAGACGGGAAAATTTGTCAGAAAACTCACTGATTTAATTTTCGAAATATATCAGAGAAAATTTTGGGACAATGAATTTTTTTTATGATTTCTTAAGCTTGCTTGGATAATTTTTATATCATTAATGTATTCTAAGTAACATTTGAGCATATTTTAAGGTAATTATTTAGAGAATCATATATTATCAAGATAAATCATTAGAATGCGTTTTTCTCATCAGCAAGTGTTACAATAACAATGAATTAAGAATTTCACTACTGTCCATTATTGCACCATTAAACATAAAATATAATAAAAATTTCAGATATTTTCTTCATATTTGAGAGAATATTAGTTTACTTTCCAGAATGAAGAACGTATAAGACATGCAACACAAATTTATTAAAAAGAATTTAGTATTAAAATAAATTCTGTAAAGTGGTATACTCTATACACTAAGCTTTATTTAAAAACTTTCATTTTATTTAAATTTTCTGGAAGACAATTTAATATTTAAAATCTTTCTTTATTTTTTAAAATTTAAACTTTTATTTCGTGAATTTAACTAGATTATGTGTCTCTTCATTGGAAGTACTTTTTGGAAGGCAGTAAATCAAATTAAAATCTGAAATCTCTTAAAAGCTTTTGGAAGTTTCCTTCAAGTTCTTTTGCGTATTTTGTTGTTTCTAGAGGCAACCGTTATTAAAAGTTATTCTCGAAAGCTTTTGTCTACCTAGAATTTCTTATATTAGTTTGTTGCGTGTGATTGTATTGAGAATTGCACATTGTGTTATGGAATCTCTTCTTCATTCTATAAATCTGTTGTTAAGAAAGCGTATTTGAATGTTATTTCTAAGCTAAGTGCAAACATTAAATCGTTTATTTCTGATCTGTTCGTTTACGGTGATTTTAATCTTTTCATTTACGTGATAGATAAACCATTAAATTCGGATTTCAGTTATAAATAAAGAAATTTAGTAAAAACAGTTTATAAAAGCATTCTTTTATTTGTTCACTAAAAATTAGAATTTTTTTATTTTATCTATTTTCTAGTTTTTATATTTCATTATTATAAATATTAGGAAATCTTGAAATCAATTATATCTCAAATTCCCTACCAGGTGGCGCCACTCATATGAAATAAAAATTTACGTAATTTAATTTCTAAATCGATGGTGAAGTTCTGAAAATATTTAAAAAAATGTGTATTGTCATGGAGAATACATACATGTATAAAGTTTGAAAATTCTAGCACATTGCGAAGTAAATAAAAAAATAGATTATTAAATTATATCTTGGAAAATATGAAACAAGTCAAGTTAAAGAAAATTGTGTTAAGGATCTCTTACCATTTCAAAACTTATTACTAGAACATTTCCAGATAAATGGTCTTATAAGCATCGGTCTGCTTGTTCGCGGCTTTTGATTTACATGGCATAAGTTTTTAAAACTTTTTTTAAATTTCAGTGTTCAAAGATGCCTACATGGACGAATTATATAAAGTTGAATTTCTGAAAGTTATTACCTTCTTTTACTTGTATATATATGATTATACATCCTATCAAAATTATTACTTTTAAAATTGTCTGTTCACGGAAAATATATGACTGGCTTACAACCACAATTAATAGTGACCGTTTCGATATCCACTAAAGGGGTTTCTCAGATTCACAGAGAATGATGCAATGAATGAAAGTCAGAAAATGAGAAAAATTCATGTCATTCGCATAATTATATTATTTTATTTAACTTGACTTATTTCATGCTTGCAAGAATCGAATTTTCACTCCTATTTCTGATGCGCTTGAAATTCGAAATTTTATACTCTTCGAATTTTTATATTTTTACATTTTCAGAAAATTATTATTAGCTTTTCGATTAATTCAACAAAATTTTGATTCCCTAAGAGTGGGGTCACCTAGTAGTGAATTTTAGGAAAAAATATCTAAATCCCCCAAAATATTTATTATAATGAATTTTTAATAAAAGACTAAAAGTCGAATATTCTCCTTTTAGTGCGCTAATAAAAGTTTGTTTTTAAAAACTGGCTTTAGAAAATTTATTTTTTAGTATTCAGCTTTATGATTATAGAAAAAAATTAACTTCGTGGTATGAACGAGCATTTTGTTATTTTGTTACTTCACTTGAATTTCCAGATTGCACTTTTTTCGACGTCACAAATTATATTGAATATCACGTTATCTTATAGATGAATTATTACAAAACCAAGTGCAGAAAATACAAAATTTTGGTGGAAAAGCTTACTTTCAAATAAACTATCAAGAATAAATATAGCTAAACTCATATCTTTCCTCTGAACCTCATAAAACAGGCACAGGACGCAACCAGTTCATCCGATTCCGACCCAGATTTCTCTCCTTCACCAAGACCTCAGACTTATGGACTAAGAACCTCCAGAGATTCACTACCTAGGACCCTAATCAGTCCTCCTGCAAGTATATAGATGCAACGAACTTTTGGGACCTGTCTTAAAATTGTTTTTGCTTCGCGAGTCTTTCTTTTCATATGTAAACACACATTTTTCATTGTTTTCATAATTTTCACATGTTTTTCGTCGATGTTAAAACACTGTATGTAACCCTTTTTTTGCTCCTTCTTTTTTGTTCAATTTTCGGAGATTTTTATCTCTGGAGTCAGGGGTGTGTCGTAGTGTAAAGTAAAGATGAATTATTAAAATTCAAATATAAAATTAGATTGACTGAGTTGGCGCGCTAAATGATCATAATTTTGAGCCATGATCATTAGGGGGGATCGAAATTTTTTTTTCAGAATTTCAAATCCTACTTATACGGAAAAGATGTTCTATGATACATAGATACATGGAAAAATAAAATAAAAAAAATTAAATTTTAGGTTAAGCACTGCCGCAGGGGCGGGATGAAATTTAGGTATTTGAGCCTTTTTATGTTAAAAAATCCAAGTGATTTTTGTTAAAGCGAAACAGACATTTTATATTTTTTAATGTTTATTGCAATAAGAAGACATATACTAAATGGTTACAAGAAAAGAACTTCAGATACATTTAACAGCTTCTTTAGTATTAAATCAAGAAAAAACGTAAAAATCCGTCAAAATTACAGTGGACGGTAATCATGTTTGATGTCGAAAACTGGAATCAGGTTTCGTGATTTCAGGCGATTTCTTATAAACCCGTCCCTTCTAGATGGTCAGCAGACTGCAGCAGCTGCTTCCGTGACTACTTTGACTATTCGTTCTGTAGCTTGAGGGTGGCAAGGAAACCCCTTGATAGTAGGTAGCATTGCCTCGTAAATGATTGCTGGGTTTACTATTGCTTCTGCAATCTTGTCATCACTGAATCTTTCAGTAAGTGGAGGCTCTATCACATTTTCCCACTTAATCAAGTCCACATAATCCATCGCACAAAGATTAAAAGCTGGTCAATTGAAGATACGGATGTTATTCGTTGCAATGGTTGTGGTTGCAGCAGACCGTTTGACTTCGCGTGCTTTCAGAATTCTTCTAAGGGCT
Source organism: Araneus ventricosus (assembly GCA_013235015.1). Lineage (NCBI taxonomy): Eukaryota > Metazoa > Arthropoda > Arachnida > Araneae > Araneidae > Araneus > Araneus ventricosus. The sequence goes on from BGPR01013359.1 coordinate 37,286, forward strand.
AATTCCCTTATGTGATTTCTGTCGTCAGCTAGCATTGATATCAAGTCATTTTCAGGATGGCCAAAAAATTAGTTTCTTTTAATAACAAGGTCTATGACATCCTTCAAATCACTCGAGAAATAACGCGATAGAACGATTGATTGATGCAAATGCTGTGCCTCATAGATTAATTATGGTTTCGTTTTGATCTTGAACCACATAGGCGCATAGACTTTTGCGATAAACGTCGTTGATGTCGTGAGCTACATTGAGCTTGATAATTCTGTTCGCGGTTGTAAGCCACCTTGAGTGGCAAACTTTTCCAGGATTTATCTTCGACAGACTTTCTCTGCAATGTCAGCAGTTTATGACTTCACAAATTTCCATTAAGTGCAGTTTGATCAGTACTTAAGTATTTCTTGTTACTCACTTCACATAGCGTGTATTCTAATGGCGTGGATAAAACTACAGGTAGCTTCTCGCATTCACAACAACGATTTTTTTATTTCGCCAGTCAGGCTTTAGGGCCCAGTTGTGGTTCCATCCACGTGCGCGAAAAGATGACGTAGTAGAAGCTCGTTGACGTGTAACTGGCACACAAACCATTGTAGTGGACGATTCAGGATCAATTACATGTTACGTATAATATCTCCTTTGACACCTGTGTTGACAGATGTTCTGTCGCAACCAACTTTGTCACATCTATGTCATTGTCAACGCATGATGAAAAAACTATATATGTGATTTCCAATAATTTGCGCTCTCCCGAAATTTACAGACACGTGACCGATGTACTCAGAACCAGGTTCTTTTGCCAAGCTTATGTGTTCTTCTATTATGACTTTTCTTCTGTTGTCTTCCATTGATAGAGTCCTGTCTTTTCGCCCATCGAAGTATAAACCAAACTGGCCGTGGTCATAATCTTTTATAACTGACTGAGACAATAGAGAGGTTCTTGCCTTTGTTCTCCCACGCCGAATTTTATTTCCGTCAACAACGTTCAAAACAATGCTTTCTGAGATAATGCCGACATCTTGAAGCGGAGCTGACACGATGGCAGCGCCTGCTCGGTCGGAAATACCAAATCGGTCCAATGTTCTAACTGCAGCTAAAACTTTTGTCACTACAGGTGTAACTGTGGGGAAGATTCAATGAAGTACCACTTCCGACTTATGGAGGGGTGGGAGGATAAAGCAGAGGACAGAAAAGAAATGGGATTGCCTATTGCTCTAGTTGTTTAACCGGACTGATTTGACGGTATGGGGAGGGGGAGCCGAGTCATAAAATGTTGCAATGTACATTATACTACTCACTATTTAGTACTCATTACTCATCACTTTTGGTTATTTATATTGCAAAAAAACAATTATTTCGAATCTAAAATGGTATAATCAATAATCAAAATTAAGCATTTTTCCATTTTTTTTTTGAAAATTCAACCCCCTTTCGGCAGTATCAAATTTTGAATTGAAATTTTTTTATTATTTTTCTCTTAATCTCCATACCATAGAACATCTTTTCCGCATAAGTAGGTTTTGATTAATAATAATATTTTTTTAAAATCATATAATCGAAATTAAGTATTTTTCCATTTTTTTCGAAAATTCAACCCCCTTGCGGCAGTATTAAATTTTGAATTTAAATTGTTTATTACTTTTCTCTATATCCATACCATAGAACATCTTTTCCGTATAGGTAGGTTTTGATTAATAATAATTTGTTTTTCTCCATAGAAGAGCGATAAACCCTAATGATCGTATGGAAAGAATGACATCCCACTAACTTAATAATTTAACCCACTAATTTAAGTTCATCAGGACTACATGCATGGAAGATACTTCGCGAATTTAGATTTCAATTCCGCAACCTCTCCTCCTAGAAGCCAGACTCTGAGAATATGCTACTACGACCGAGTTAGTTTAATGCAATTGTATTAACTTTCCATTTCGAAGCTACACGAGTGCTATTTTGGGACAGACAATTATAATTTTGGTCTGTGGTCCGATGACTAGGAAGACATAGGAGCCAGTATCCCTCTCCAAACTTCAGCTCCACTCAAGGGGAGCGACGTTTCATCTTCGATGGATTTAACGTGCCCTGTATTCACACCAGATCTTCCATGAAATCGGGTCTCAAGACTGTGACCCTCCAATTTTGAAGCCGAGACTTTTCTCGCGACCAAATGTGCATATTTAATAATACAGAATTTGAAATACTCAAATAGCACAGGGTGATCTACAATATTGTTAAGGTATCTTCACGACATTGTACCTCATCTATATATATAAAACTCAACGTATGTATTACAAGTATATGTATATACGTTTGTTCCAGCACCTCTTCCGAACGACTAAAGGGATTTTGATTAAACTTGGCAGACATGTTCCTCATTAACTCACTTGAAGTATAGTAGGGGTAAATAAGCCCTAACACAGTTCCTCAGGGTAGGATGAGGAAAAGTCGTCTGAAAACATGCTGCTAAAATGCCGCTGGGCATGCTTAGCGATTTCGATGAAATTTGGTATATATGTTTCTCATGAGCCAACTAAAAATACTATAGGGTAAATTAAACCCTAACCCAATCGTCACGGATATGGTGGGGCAAAGTCGTTTAAATGTATCAAATGGGCCGATTGAAATGGCATTTGATACTGTTGGATCGATTTTGATGAAATTTGGCACTATGCTCCTCATTGGCCGACATGAAGTACTGTAGGGGTAAATATGCCCTAACAAACTCACTCAGTGTAAGGTGGGGCATATTCACATAAAAACATGCAGGAAAAAGGACGTTGGACATGCGTAGCTGTATAGATGCAATTTGGAATATATGCTTCTTAGGAGCCAACTAAAATATTATCGGGTTAAATAAAGTGTAACCCAATGCCCGCGGATATTGTGGGCAAAGTCGTTTAAATGTAACAAATGGGCCGATTGGTATGGAATTTGATACAGCTGGATCGATTTTGATTAAACTTGGTGTTTATGTTCCTCATTGACCGATTCAAAGTACTTTAGGATTAAATTCTTCCTAACCCAGTAACTCAGGATAGTGTCGGGCAAAATATCTTAATAAATGTAATTAATGGGCAAATTGACATGCTGTTGGATATGATTTGGATAATTTTGATGTAATTATGCACATATGCTACAGTGGTAAAAATACTACAGTGGTAAATAAAAGCTAACCCCATCTATGACAGAAGAGAGGGCAAAGTCGTTTAACCCTTTGAGGACGACTGTCACGAGAGTGTGCCAGCTGCTTGGCATATTTTCTCCCGACTGTCACAAATAGGTGCCGACTCTTGTGGCTTTTAGCTACCGTCTGACACGTCGGCGTGACACTAGCTTTAGTGCAATCAGGCTTAACTAGAAAAAGGCCTCAGCAGCCACGCGCGTTGAATAACGTCGGCCAGATCGAACCGCACGTTTTCCGTACGGCCGTCCTCAAAGGGTTAAATACACGTAACAAATGCGCTGAATAAAACGAAATTTGATACAGCTGGGGCGATTTTAATTAAACCTGGTGAGAATGTTCCTTATTGGCAGACTTGACGGGCATATAAGCCCTTACCCAGTCCTTTAGGGTAGGACGGGGAAATGCCACCTAAATACATGTAACAAAGGGACTGATCGAATTGAAACTTTATTCACATGTTTCAACATGTCGAATATGGTGGAGGTAACTCTGATTTTATTTACCTTTGGGATGATAATTGCAGATAATGCATGTAGAAATGCTTATTTGGAGAGGGTGGTGTAATTTTGATGAAACATATTTTATTTAATGATTCAATCGCTTGAATTGCTGAAATTTTAATCGAAATATGACTCCAACATTGTTCACCAAAAAATACTGCAATGCAAATTCGGTCCTATTGTACACCCTTCTGGGAAGGGTGGAGGTGAGTCATTGAAAGCAATTTAGCAAATGGACCAATTAGAATGAAAATTATATATCCAGGGTTTCTAAGATAATAAGATGCCCAAGAAATGGAGTTATTATATTGGAAAGATTTGTAATACGGTATACTTGTGATATATACTGAAATGAAAGAAAATTTGTGTACTATTAATATAGGAATCATTTCATTAATATTTAAGGAATATTCTCTCAATAAAGAAATATAAATAAATATTATGTTAGTCATAAAATATTTTTCACTTTATTGCCTCCCACAAGAACTTGACCTCAGAAAGACCGTACAGCGCCGGGTATTCTGCTAGTTCGGACTATAGAACAACGTCATGGAAATATCGTACAATATCGTGTGATAACAGAAAAGATGAGTAAATGCAAATATTTATCTAGAAAAACAATGTAATTCACTGAAATACCATATCAAATATTCTTGCAAGCCATGAAATGATTAATTATATATTCGAACATATACTGCTTTTTTCAAAAACCGGATATTTAAAAAATATTTTCTCAATGTAAATGAAGTATGTTATTTCCCATAGAAAAAGCGAAGAGTATCATGTGATCGACTGGTCAGAACACACTTCATCCAGTGAAATACTTACAACGTATGTACATATCTCGTGATTACAGGCAAACAAATTTTTCGTAGCGGGAAAGGACAAGTAATGTGTCCTCCATCGCGATAAGGAGCCGATTCACAAATTCCTCCTGGTGTCAATTCACCTGTCAAATAATGACATTCCAGTATTTCCACGACCATCTTATTCCCCTGATCTTGACCAATGTGACA
>BGPR01013360.1:0-12006 GCA_013235015.1 Araneus ventricosus
GATGGCACTCATTAGCATCGTATATCGTCTTTCAAATCGTCGCGTCGTTTCGTCTCGTGTTTCGGTCTTGACGAACCAAACCAACGTCTTTTATCCCGCCTCGTCGTCTTCTCCCTCTTCTCGACCGCTTCATCCTCTGACCTCACACACGATGGCAGCGCCATCTGCTGCGGCTGGTGGCCCACAGTATTTATATTTAGTTTTTATTTTAGAAGAGCATTCATATGTAATTTATAGAGTAGCAAGCACATCCTTAGAGTGAGTGTACAAGTAATAATTTACAGATAATTTCAAACACCCGGATATGTTTTGAAAAATTGGGAAAATTGAATTAAAATCATGTCTCCAAAGAAATTGGTTTCCTTTGGTAAAAAAAGGATTCAAAGTAGACTAAAGTTTGTTGATGAAAGTTGGTGGCAATATTTTTAGGGGGGGACAGGAGGCCGGTATATGAAAAAGATGTGGATCCCGAGCAACGCTGGGTTTTCAGCTGATAAATATAATAAAATGTTTTAATATCACGCTTTCATTAGATTAAATAGAAACATTAGAAAAACAGAAGATAAAATGATTTAATATTCTGTTTTTCATCAGAATTAGCAGATATATTATTCAAAAAATATGAATATCCTAACAGGCAGAACTTATTTGTCGCTCGAGGAGCTTGACTTTTCCTAAGTTGATCTATCATCTCCAAAAAATTTTGTTAATTGCTTAAAAGTAACGAAATTCAAATAAAGCTGACAATTCACTTTTGGATTAGAAAATATTATAATAAATGTTACTGCGCATACACAACATTACACATTACCGAAGAGAACATCTAAGGTAAGATCGTTAATTTTTAATTTTTTAATCTTAAAGGATAAGCAGAAACTTGCTTAAATGAATTTAAGGAAATATTAGTAAGAGATTTATTGTTATTTCTCGTATTGAACATAATGGGAAAAAATTAAAAACAATTAGAAATGAAAAAAATTAAAATGTCAATATCTCATGTTATCAAATATACGCATATATAAATGTTGCACAAAGTTGAATTATTAAAAGTATATATTAAAGACACTGATTTGATGAAGTTCGAAAAATGCCCAATCATTAAATATAGAAATGAGAATTATATTTTAATGTTCTATGATAAAAATTCAATAAAGAAGAGATGTGCATTTATGGTTACTCATGAAGTGCTACCGAAAATCGAGGTGCTGTAATTATTATTAAATATTGTTCAACTATTGAAAAGTAAAAAGTTTAAAAAATTTGAAATGTCTCAAAATTAAATTAAATTAAATTTTTTCTGTCTTTTCAAGAGTAATGATTTGCTAAAAGGATGATGAAATATTATTCACAACAGGATTCTTATACTGTAAGGCTAAATGAAATTAAGTCCTTTATTGCATTTTGAAACTAAATTTCATAGCAGGTTGCTCTCGTTAGTACTCAACTTTCCATCTCTTAGCTCTTTGAACGAAGTAATGCACGGGTTTAATTACAATAATTAGTGAAAATGTTTAATTTTTACAAGTATTTTCAAAAGCTGAGTGATATTTTTATACTTTTAAAGTGTCAAATAAACGCAGTTAGGACTAGAATCGATTAAGGCCAACTTTCAGAACAGAAAAATCTGCATCCTGAATTGATAATAACGTGTAGGGGAAAGTGTGGTAAACCGGGTTCCTAAGACTCGAAAGCTTATTGGAGCAAACATATTCGACATTCAGCTTGTCAAATTTTAATAAAATATTCGTTTTTTATCGGAGTACAATATATCTTTCAAGAAAAATCATAGTTTTACTACTTTTTTAACTATTGATATTTTTATATAAAAAAGTCATTCCACCCGGTTTTGAAACCATGTACACATGTTAACTTTATGGGAAATAAGGAAAACTCGATTTTTCAGAGGAAAAATATCAGACATTTTTTTATAACAATGTAAGAATATTAGCAGTTGTCTTTTTTCCTCCGCGCCACTGCAATTTTCGTGGGCCCAACTAAGATTGTTTCTATGTTGGATTAACCTTTCTCATTTACTTAAATTAGGAAATGCATTATTAAACTATTAACAATGAATGTCTGATGTGTTTTTATCGTTTTAATCGGAGGAATCATCAATACTGATTGTCCCGGTCTTACGCCACTTTGAGTACCCGGTTTTACCACGAGTGCTGAGGTTATGATAAACGATACAGAACCGCGCAGTTATTGGAGTAAATCCCTATTGTTTGATAGCATATGAATCCTTCGTAAACGTATAATAAGCTGGAATAATATAGTTTTTATATTTGTAGTAATTATTAAATAAGGTTGGTTTAAAATCAAACGAACCTTAGAGAGTTAACCTTCACAGACTCATTGAATTCAACAGCAATAACACACCACTATAAATGTTCCTTTCTATTGACCAGTAGAATGCAATTCAGAATTTGTCCGTTTTGAAGGACAACTAATAGTGCCAGAATCAAAGGTACCTGATTTTACCCCACTACCCGGTTTTACCCTACTCTCTTCTATATTATGCCATCCTGTTTTTGCATGTATCATTTAATCGAAAGCAATATTTTACGAAAAGAAAAATAAATCTTTAATCATATGATTTTCAATCTATAAATATATTCAGACCCTCTTTTCGATATAATCGTTTTCTTTACGAACATCTTGTCCTTCATAAATAATTCATTGTCATCTCTCTGTAAGTTAGGGAGTCTCGTGATTTTTTTTCATTATCTAACAAAAGGTTCATCATTCCATTCCTTTACACAATGTTGTTGCTGATTACTGGCAATAAATTATCAGTGCAATAAAACTTTCATACACATGAAGAATAAGTAAATCATATGATATGAAGCCCCTTAAAGGTATTTTGAATATTTGTTTATCTTCCCCAATATATTTGTTCAAAAATGCATAAATAAAATTTTTTCAGGTAATTGTTCATAGATAAGAAATTTTCTGACGGCGCCATTGCTTTCATTTTTACTTTTTATTTTCCTCAACTAGTTAAAGAAGAGTTATTATTTTATTTGCTCAACTTTTGCTCGTTTGAAGGTGGAAAATGGATTTCAATTATTTCTTTTTTTTAACAAAAAAAGGAGAAAGCGTTACAAATGAAATCGAAAAGAATTTTTGGCACTTCAACTTGTAAAAAACTTAATGCGGAAAAAGATGTCGCTGAATTATTATTACTCTTTTACATAATTTTTTCAGTCATTTCCTTTTTTATGGATGGTAATTATCAATTCAAACGCAGTTTGTGGTTTTCACTAGTAACTTTGTAAGTAATTTCCTTTTCTGATTAGAAAAGAAGGGAAAAACATCGATCCTTCCCGTTTCCCTTATGAAATTCCTAAGAGTTTTTGGTCGTAAATGAAAGATAAGCTTTCGTTTCTTCAATAATTAGCTACTGGTTTTGCTACAAACTTATTTCTTCAGAAAATTAAGCTAATAAATAATGGCTGACGACATGTCCAGACTGAATTAACCATAACCTTCACAGCTGCGTATTTTTTAATCTTTATTATACGCATTTTATATAATTAGGACGTAATGTTTGATCGAATTTGGCTGCTGAAAAAGTTAATGCATGTATTATATTTTCTCTGACATTTAAATTCAAAATATGCCTTAAACATTTCCCGGCTACATGAGGCAATATATTAAGTGAAAAGATAAAATTAGATGTTTTTTAACTCTAATTTAATTATACAATTAATGGCTACACATTTCATCTTTTCTGACTTTTTACACAACTGTTGTAGAAAACGACATTTAAATGCACGCTAATAATTCATTATGGACATTGCAGAAGAGCATTTAAGAATCGCATTGAGTGTTACCAGCAGTTTCTTGGGAAACTCTTTCGCCCTAGTTTAATTCAGAAGTAAAATCTTGTCCTTTCTGCAACGAGGAATGTGAAGTTTCAAATGAAACATATGAAGTAACTAAATTTTTATTGCAATTTGTTTATTCAAAACTTACAAAAAACATTTTCTACAGAAAAAGTTTGATGATTCTCCCCAATTAGATTGCTAGAAACAGTAGTAAAGTTTGCTTCTGATCTTAAATTCCTCATTACGAAATATTTAACACGTTTCCGGAGATGGTATTTGATTAAAGCAATGATTTTCAATCTGCTGTGCCCAAATATTTAGGGAGTCGAAAGAAACGAGAAAAGACGAAAACTTGTAGAAAATTCGGCATCATTTTCCGATTGACTTTCATCCTATGCTATCTCATACGTATACATAAAAAGTGCAGTATTTTTTGCACGCGAACTTTTCTTCTCATGCTTTCGCATAAGGATGTCACATAAAAAGTGCGGTATTTTCCATTCGAATTTCTTCGCATGCTTCCGCATAAGGATGTCACATGAAAAGTACGGCTTAAAAAATGAGAGTATTCTTCACTTGGCTTTCTTTGAACGCTCCCATATACGTATATAACATAAAAAAAGATCAATTAAAATATTTGTTTTATAATATACAAATTTTGCAGACACATTTTTTCGATTCATATCAATAAATTTCCTCGAAATGAATCATACTTCATATTTTTCACACTTGTAACCTATATTTTAGTTTTTGGAAATTGTAGATATCATTCTTTACTTGAACTAAACTTTCATTCAGATCTTCGAATCCTTCCAACAAAAGTGATATTTTTTTTATTTATGTGACACCAGCTAGATCTTTTAACCCTTTATAGTTAACAACATGTTTCGTTTTGAAAATTACTAAATTTATTTCAAAAATGAGTATTAGAAATATATCTCATCATAAATATGTAAAAGAAAAAAAAATCGGGGTGCACAAAACTTGTTTCGTACCTGAAAGCATCTGTTGAAATCCCCTCCCTTCGCGCGGAGTGACGTCAACACGCTCCACCCTTTTTCTCCACGCGGTTCAACTTTACTGCTTTCCCCCACACATTTCCTTTCAGTTGTTTAGTGCGAGATGCGACATGCACCACATCCACTTGTTGCAAAGTTGCAGTGTCGTTTATAAAAATATAAGCAGCCGCCATTTTTGTTCTCTTTCGGTCTCCCTGGTGCGTTCGACTCCCGCTGTGTTCGTTTAATTAATTCGTTTTTCGGGCTTTTCAGTGGAAGGAAAATGGATTTCCTATCATCTAAGTATAATCTGTGCCAGTAATTATGCTGCAATTTCGAAATATATAATTTAAATCAAATTAAAGATTTAGTTAGAAGTCGAATTCTCGAAAGTTTTGGTAAATTTACTAAATTTATTTCAAAAATGAGTATTAGAAATATAGCTGATCATAAATACGTAAAGGAAAAAAATTGGCATTTTTTATTTTCAAGAAATTTGTGGTTTTAGAGTGAAACCAGTGAACGGTAAAAGGCTATTTTTTCTCAGAGTAAGTTATTATAGAAATGGAATTTAAATTACGTATATAATTTATAAGTATACGGGAGTATTCAAGATATTCAACATTCATAAAATTCAATATTAATTTCGAAGATTAAATTTTTAAAAATATCAATTTGTGCAAGAACCCTCATCATTTTCTTTCTCATAGAGGTCGAAAGCAATTTATATCTTGCAATGTTGATATCTTTGTAAATACTAACGGAATTGAACTGAAAATATTACAAAAGTTGGTCTATATATCTGGCTCTTAAGTTATGAAAGAAAAATGATGCTACGTTTCGCCCATGCGCAGTAAGAAAATGCTCAATATGTGGTTTCACTGCGAAACCAGTGAACCTTACAAGGTTCAGTGGTAAAATTTATTACATTATTGGACACTCACAATTACAAAAACAAACATTTAGATTTATAATAACCATCATCTATAATTTGCCTCGGGAGCATATTATGTACAGGTTTACTTGTTTTCGACTGACTGGTAACAGTTCACACCGCACGGTGTCGCTGCTTTTGCTCTCGTATGAACATTGAGATTATCTTTCACTGAAGAATGGAAAATTACGGTTGCCATAATTGCCATACGAGACGTTTAAGTGCTTAATAAATAAAACATGAAAAATGTGTGAAGGTAATGGTTTATTTTACTCCGTTAAAAAATCAAAGAAGTTCTTAAGCAAACTAATAGAATGAACACGTAGAATAATAAAAAAATATATGCAAGGCTTATTCTTTTTAGCCCAGTCTTATTTTAAATTTGACTTTACTTTCTTAATTACATCATTTTCTTCTCTCTCATAATAACAAAATTGAGCGCAAGTCATTTTAACATTATAAGGACAAATCAACATCGATTCTATTGCCTCCACGGACTGAGTTTAGGGAGTAAACGGGAAAAAAGCGATACAATTAGTAATGCGGGACTGAATAATACATACGGGTCTAAGCAGTACATACGGGGATAAGCAGTACATATAGAACTAAGTAATACATGCGGGTATGCTAAGTAGTATATACGGATTCGTCTGTATTAAATTTCGGCTGTATTTCTTATTTTTGAGAGCATTCTGAATTTCGCAGAAGCATTTTCAAAATTGTACTAACGATTTTCTGTGTCGATATTGTTTTTCTTGCTTTATATGTACTAGTACAACTCGTTATTTTCAAACTTTCTGAGTTCAAAAAAAATTACCACATTCCATACAAATACAGAAATAAGTATTTTAACTATATCGCCATAAATGTAAATAGGAATTATTTAAATCGTGAATAAATAATGATCAGATTTCCGATACATTACTTTGAATACCGAAACTTTTTTTTCGTTAATCGATGATAAAATTCTTTTCTGAAATGGTATTAATAGAGTACAGTTCCCGATGTACATATAATTTCTCTGATTGATCGGAATTCGCTAGATTTTCGAGATAACATCCTGCTTCCTGCAAATTGTTCCTTTTATCAAGTCCTTACCAATCGATGAAGAACAAATGCATCGTATCGAATTCCAATGAAATCGATAAATGTTGGTGGGTTTTTTTAACTCCTCTCTTCATTTTTTTTTTCGTTGAAATGGAAGTGGTTTTCCGATTCATTTTTGCTTTTATGACCAGAGCATCCAGTTTTTGTTGAAGATTTTGAGATAATTATATTTTGAGAGATAATTACGAATTTGATTGAAACACGCGTCTCCTTTAACTCATTAAATTTCTAATTGAATATTTGAATATATCGGTCTGCGAAAAAAGATAAAGGATGAAAAAAAAGTGTCTGATGCTAATGATAAAAAAAATGTTTTTCTGTGAAAAGATGTTGAAATAAATTGAAATTATCTAGTTTGACATCGGAATGGCGACCTCCAGCGGGAATCATCTGGTTCAGGTCATTTCACATCGCCTAATTGGAATCTTTCAATGTGCGACTGGCAGCATCAGGGAGTCTCTGAAGGTGCCGCACATTTCAACTGCGGCATTTGTTCGAATTCCAGGTATAACTTTCCACGTCTTAGAGAGGTGTAGAGGTCCAGTCCCTTGTCATTTCGTCTGTCTCAAGTGGTCTGGTCCCAACTTCCTTCTGTGGCCGGATCTTGTCATGTCAGCCTTTAGCACGGGCTCCTTCCTTCACACCCTTAGGATCAGGATCTTAAGCCTGGTGTGTGAAACTCAATGGCGCTGCATGATTTCTTACGCCATCATAGTCCCGTCGAACAGCCATCATGTCACCGGCTATGTTCTTCTCTTTATTAATCAGTTCTTTGACAGTCTAGCTTTGCAGTATATCAGGCTATATTCATCACATCAGCTTGTGAAAAAAATCCTTTTTCTCCTCCAATCAATCTCCTCTTTTTTCTCTAGAAAAAGTCCCCCTTCACTCTCCAACATTGCCATTTTTAATAGCCCGGGGAGTCGCCGATCACATGGCAACAATGCCAAATTCAAAAATAGAGAAGGGTTCATGGAGAATTAAATTTTATGTGCCAATCGGAGCAAAATTCGCCAAACCCTGAGCCTGAGCTAGAGCCTTACTTTATCGCTGACAATTTGACCAACCGGAGTGAGGCTCTGCGTCACTACAAGCAATCCAAGAATTTTTCTTTAATTGGGAAAAAGGGCTCAACTTTATGTAGTTAATACATCAAGCTCTCAACGTGGAGCGGAAATAGAGGTGTGTCATGTCAGGTGGTCCAGAAAATACTGGACAAGCGTTTCCGCCTGACGAACAGAAACCACATCTCTAAGGAGGTTCGAATCTCAAATAACATGTCAAGGGTCAGCAAAGAATGCACCCATTTCTGCTCTGGATTGACAACCAGAGACTTCGGGATCTTTTGGTAACTTTCCAAAAGGATTTTTTTGCCTTCAAACTGAGAAGTGTGGACTCAAAAAATGGGTTCAAACACGTGCATGAAAAGGGGAGGAATCGCAGCTGTGAATCTCTTTTCGCTCTCAACTATGGGTTGCAATATATCAAATAATGTTTCTAATATAATTACACATGGAATGGAAGTTTTTAAATTAAAGCTTAACAGCTTTAGCTTAAACAGCTTTGAATAGGTGAACTTTAATTCACATGTATCCGTATATCAAACAATTAATTAAGTGATTAATTAAAAAATACATTTAATCAAATTACCATAACATTTGATGTATATTACAAATGTAACCAGTAATATTTGCTAAAATCATTGATTTGCTTAAAAATTAATGATTTTTATCAAATTATTGCAAGAATATTAACGATTATTATCAAATCATGAACTGTCAGTTGTATAATAATAAATTCTTTATTTGAAAACAAAATTTAGAATTCCATTCACTTGTTTATCAAATCCACCAAATATTCCTATGAAGTCATTATATATTCATTGAAAGTTTAGTCAAAAGTGAAAAAAACGATGGAGATAAATTGTCTGGAGAAGAAATAAGTTTCTTACAAAATTTCATTTTTTAAAATTCAACACATTATTGAAAAGTTCATAAATTATTCATTGCGGCATTCAAGCGAGTTACTGGAAATAAGATTGCTTTCTAAATTACAATATTCATATATTCTAATATTCATGCGTTTTCGGAATTTATTCGAATTAAATATACCGTTAGGTAAAATTAACTTTTCTTCACAGAAAATCCGCTTAAGATATGGGTTGAAATTATATTTTTTGAATCAAAATATAATTTTAAACGAAAATTATTTAGAATCTTTATAACGGGAATGATTTAATAAATATTCTGAATTTTTAAGTGTGTATAGAATTTTTTTGATCCAATCCTATTTTACTGCATTGGAAGTCAACATCAAATGATTGGCTAATTTAATTCTTTTTTTTTCAACTTTCTCGAATAAGAAGAAAGAGTTAGTTATCGTAAAACAATTCAACTTCTAATTTTGGTGAATCACAACTATTTAGATCCCTCTCAGTCAGAAAATAAAAGCCATTTTTGAATTGTGTCTGTCTATATTAAAACATGACGAGCCAGACCAATGATATTTGCTGTGCAGTCATTTGTATAAAATATATCGTCGCTTAACTAGCAAAACAGCCTATCTCAGTTTTTTCGAAATTTCAAAGAGAAAGAAGAATCTAAATTTCTCGTAACTAATAGCGAATATTAATTATTTTTTTAACATCTGATATGGACATGAGACCACGTGATCCTACCAGATGTGAAAAAAATTCAGTAATATTCGTTATTTTTTCGAAAAATTTAGTTTCTTCTTCCTCTTTGAAGCTTCAAAAATTGAGATAGGTGGTGTTGCTTGTCAAGCGATGATATCAGAGGGAAGTCTGTCCGTCCGTACGTGTGCATACGAAAACGATAATTGAAAAACGGAGCGAATACCATGTTTGAAATTCGACAATTCGCGTCATTTTTGGAATATGTCTCTTATCTGTATAAAATTTTGATCAAATCTAATAACAGGTAGACTGTCATTCTAGCTATTTCTTAATGTGACCAAAAATGCGACAACCTAGATTTCTTTGCATGATTGTTACGGCAAAACTATAAGTTTATATCTAACTTTGGGCTTATTTTGTTCACTGGTAATCTGTGAATTTGATATCTGAAAAACTCAAAATTCGAGATAAATAAAATTTGGTATGCGGTCTTGAAACCAAAATTGTTGGATTGTATCACATGTCGGATCAACATTTTTCAAAGGGAAGAGGTACAAAATGCATGCCTCATATTCTGTTAATTGTATTAGAAATTTAAACACGAAATGCGCCATTTTGTGTAAAATGCCATAAAGTAAAGTATAAATATCTGCTGCTGCTTCGACTAGCAAGTTAATATTACTGAATACAGGGTAATTACAAAAAAATAATTGAATGCTGATGTGATGTAATTTTGAAAATACCAATTACACTCTTCAAAGCTAGTGGAGGGGAAAAGTAAATGTTACATTTTTATGTCCTTACTTTCATTTTTCATGTGAACGAGAGGAAGGAACGCATACACATTCTGTTTTTAAGCAGTAACAACAAAGATGTCGCTTTCAATACTGCATATCTCAGAATGACGAGAAACGAGCATGTCTTGCGTGGTCTAGCAGAAGCAAAAGCATCAGCTCTTGTTCTAGTGCAATGAGCATTCCGAAGAAAATATGTAAAAAATAAGATCAGGCTAGACTGACTAGTTGTTTGTTAAAATAATTCCTGGAAGAGCAAATGTTCCACAAAATGTAGCATACAGAGTCAGAGATTGTTTAGTGGGTTATCTTAGTTAATCAAAGAGATAAATACAAATTAAGAGAAGTTTCAATTGTGAAAGAGTTAAACATACAATAATAATAACAAACAACGAGGAGGAATATGAATCTGGTGGATGACGTCATCAGAGGCCTTCATCCATGCAGATTCAAAGCCAGAGTAGGTTTTCTGTAGAGGAAAAATACTTTAAGGTCTATATTTAATTTGAATTATCCTCTAAGGCCTGAACCCATTCCGGAACAAATTGGAAAGAAAAACATTTACCCACAAAGAAGAAATTCAAAACAGTCCTTTAAACATAGTCTGAAAAGAAGGGCTTAAAATGTGTTACCTCTTAAGTTGTGGAATGGAAAAAACAAGAAAGAACGACGTTCAAAAGTCAACTTTGTTCATAGGTGTTTGCACCTATCTCCATCTAGTGAGGGATTCAATAACTAAAAACTTAATAATTTTTTGTTGATTTTTCAAGACTTTTTTTGCAGTTTTTATCTGGTTTTTAGGTATTTTAAAATTTTATGGATTGGCTTCATGTAATTTATAATTTTCATTTTTATTTTCATTTTTTATTTTTATAAACTCAGAGAAATTTTGCAGGTGTTTTTACTTCTATTATTGTTGTTTTTCCTTTTTCCGATATTCAATGCTTCGTTAATCAACATTTCGCAAAGTTTTGAACTAGAAATTTCTGAACCACAAGTATGAAATATTTTACAATCCCCATTACGTCTGAAACCTTACCGCCCAGAGTTACTGAAACAAACGAGGCTCTATGACAATGACAGGCCCCAACGTCTCTAGACAGAATTGGACTGCCGTATATATATGTGTCGCGTAATTAAACGGAGCATTTGTTCGAAAAAAAATGGGAACTGTTTTTGTTTCTATGAGGTGTTGATAATTTTCATAGTTGTAATACTTTTTTAAATAAGATAAGTTTAATCCCAGTGATTATTTTGTAATTACCGCGTATATCTCTTTTGATCACTTTGAAGCGGAAGAGAATATACATAATTGACTGAGCGAAGCAAGGCCCCTCTTTTAATTCTACCAGTCAGATGCAGATCTGTTTATCGAGAAGTGCGACAAACGCCTCGTGAGATTTTCTTCGAATATGGCTTGAACGTTCTTTGAAGTCATTAAAATGATGTACGTGTAAGGATTTATATAATTTATTTTTCGTTTCAATATTTTGGTAACGGCGAGACATTTAATTGCAATTCTGTTAATGATGATTAAAGCACAGTTTTAATTGTATTTTTGTGAATGCTGAAAAAAGCGGACAATGTGTAAATAATTCGCATTTTTAAAAAAATGGCTAAAACTTAAAAGACTGGGATAATCTTAATTTTTTTGGGGGGGTCGCGACGTCTAATGTTTACAGATCTACTAATAAATTTACCAGAATAA